>OX030951.1:15767483-15907483 GCA_943735915.1 Pherbina coryleti
TTGCTTTTTTTCTCGGTGTGAGTTTCTTTATCCTAACCCTTATTCTTGTCCCAATCCTTTTCTTGTTCCCAAACTTGTACTGATCTTTATACTTATTCTTATATTTTTCTTAATCATTGTCCTACTCATTGTTCAAATTTTTATTTTACTTCATATCCAAATTCCGACCTTATCCGTGATCGAATCCCTTTAATAATCTTTGTCTCAATTCTTTTCCCAAGCTTGTTCTAAATACTGTTTTACGTGTGTGTCTAGTCCTTTTGTCCTTTTCCCAATTTGTCCTAGGCCTTTGTCTTAGTCCTTTTCCCAACCCTTGCGCGTATGCTTGCCCTAATTCTTGTTCAATTCCATGAGCTAGTATTTGTTCAAATCTTTGTCAAGCTTTTTATCTTATTCCTGGTTTTAATCTTTGTCAAAATCCTTTTCCCTATCCTTTTTCTAATGTTTATCCAGATTCTTGCTCTTGTTCTAAAATTAATTTTAAGGGGAGATACGCAGTCAGAACTTTTCTTTTTTTCAAAAAGCCTTAAGTCTCAAGAATATGTGGTGAAAATTTCAAGTCAATATCTCAAAAAATAACAAAGTTATAGCCTACTGAGTGAACCGCCTTCTAGAGCGCGCAGTGCTGGCGCTTATTTTCAAACGCGTTTTTCTCGAAACCATGTTTTCAAAGTCGGTGACCAAGATTTCTCGAAGCTCAGTGAACCGATCGTTTTGATTTTTTCGCAGGTTTATTGTACACATAATAATCTCGTACTTGTCATAGGATTTTTTTTTTTAGATTCGTTCATTTTTTATAGGCAAAACTATGACGAATTTTTGGTCGAAAATCGTTTTTTTACGTTCGAAAGTCCGCCATTTTGTGAAAAATCAATATTTTCAAAAACGGCTATGACAAGTACGAGTTTTAAGTATCTACTTTAATAGTATATTTCATTCTTTTGTTTCAGATGAATTAAGGAGGAGCAATCTTGGTCACCGCATTTCACCTTTTTTTCAGAGCGCTCTACAAAAACTGCTGTATCGACCTTAATATTAAATTTTTTTTAATAAAAAAAAAACTAAAAATACTCTTGAATGTGTATATTTTTAGGTATAAAAAACCTCATTTAAAAATATCCCATAGATTTCCTTAAAAAAATTCACGAACATGACCTTTTTTTTCGGCCTCTGGCTGCGTTGCTCCCCTTAATTTAATTCAACTTAGAACTATAAAACTATACAACTATACAACTTTAAAACTATAAAACTGCATAGATAGATTCCGCTAGATAAACGCAAATATTGCCTTACTGTTAGAGGAATGAATGAATTCTTCGACTGTCTGGGTGTTTGAAGAGAATGGCGAGAATTTTCAACTACGACTAGTTCCGGTTTATGTGCCTTTTCTATCTAAAACCCCCGGTAAGGAATTTTTAACAGCAGTAGGCCGATGGTAATAAAAGTTATGAGCGAATAATTTCCTACTAAGCTAAAAACACCAACAACAACAACGACATGAACTGCAACAGAATTTGAAACCTAGAAGAATTTTGCCAATGACCTGCATTTTAAAGGAAATCACTACATACTTAAGTAAAGTCTACTTTTAGGATCAGTAACAGTTAATGCTCTGATAAGCTCAAGACATAGTTAAAGTTAAGTACATAGTTAACACAAAAACATTAAAATAAAAAAATATATAATTGTTTATAGGTATGTCTATGAAAAGCTTTTTCAATTATGTATGTCTGCTTTTGAAGTTTAAACTTTGAAGCTTGTCAACGAGGATTTACTGAACATCTTTTAATTGATACACAAACGTACACATTTTAAATGCGTGCCTTTCCGGTTATTTTCTCATAATGTTGAGCTTTATATGTTTTGTTCTTTTCTTTATAATTTTTTAACATCTTAATGTATGAAAAGTTTTCCTACTAATTTTCCTATTCGTTTCACTTTGATTGACGGCTAAGTGTGTGTGTGCTTTATGGCTTTGCTGTTAGGCATCGCTGCCTGCATGTTATGAGTTTATTTAGGTCCACAGAGTCAGTGGCTTTATGTGGGTGTGTCTGTGAGTAAATATTTAATTCTTTTTTTTTTTTTTATAATAACAATAAAATTTAAAGAATATTAAACTAAGTGAATAGTGACGACATTACCAAAATCTAACCCGTTTCGTCTCTTTCAAGTGCACCATTTTCCAAAATGACGCCTTATTATTAAAAAGTAACATAATTTTGGATTTTTTTTTTCAATCTCTTTAAATTTGTTTAAGAAAAACATAATTGAGAGTAACAAAAAACTATTGATCATAAGTCATATAGGTGTGTATTTCACGATCCTGTATCAAGCTTTTCTAGAATTCATTATGGCTGACCAAAAATTGCTCAAAATTGGCCCATCGGAATTGTGGACAGAAAAGTCGAAAATATTACAGAGAATAAGTTTTTGGGCCAGAAGATGTTGCACTGGTATTCTCTAGGTCGGTATTTAAGAATCCGAGGTCAGAATTGCCCTTTTGCAAAATCTAAGATGCGTATAGTCAAAACTTATATTGTTCCATGCGGATAAATTTACTCGAAAGTTTTCAAAGACGCTGAATACCAATGTTGAATTTTGAAATTTTTGCTACAAGATCTTGACCCGAATGCCACCAATTAAATAGGTTTTTGGTGCTACCAATAATATATTCCAAAAAACAAACAATAAAGAGATGGAGATAGAGAAAAAGATAAAGATAGAGATAGGGATAGAGATAGAGGTAGAGGTAGAGTTAGAGGAAGAGGTAGAGGTAGAGGTAGAGGTAGAGGTAGAGGTAGAGGTAGAGGTAGAGGTAGAGGTAGAGGTAGAGGTAGAGGTAGAGGTAGAGGTAGAGGTAGAGGTAGAGGTAGAGATAGAGGTAGAGGTAGAGGTAGAGGTAGAGGTAGAGGTAGAGTTAGAGGAAGAGGTAGAGGTAGAGGTAGAGGTAGAGGTAGAGGTAGAGGTAGAGGTAGAGGTAGAGGTAGAGGTAGAGGTAGAGGTAGAGGTAGAGGTAGAGGTAGAGGTAGAGGTAGAGGTAGAGGTAGAGATAGAGGTAGAGGTAGAGGTAGAGGTAGAGGTAGAGGTAGAGGTAGAGGTAGAGGTAGAGTTAGAGGAAGAGGTAGAGGTAGAGGTAGAGGTAGAGGTAGAGGTAGAGGTAGAGGTAGAGGTAGAGGTAGAGGTAGAGGTAGAGGTAGAGGTAGAGGTAGAGGTAGAGGTAGAGGTAGAGGTAGAGGTAGAGGTAGAGGTAGAGGTAGAGGTAGAGGTAGAGGTAGAGGTAGAGGTAGAGGTAGAGGTAGAGGTAGAGGTAGAGGTAGAGGTAGAGGTAGAGGTAGAGGTAGAGGTAGAGGTAGAGGTAGAGGTAGAGGTAGAGGTAGAGGTAGAGGTAGAGGTAGAGGTAGAGGTAGAGGTAGAGGTAGAGGTAGAGGTAGAGGTAGAGGTAGAGGTAGAGGTAGAGGTAGAGGTAGAGGTAGAGGTAGAGGTAGAGGTAGAGGTAGAGGTAGACGTAGACGTAGACGTAGACGTAGACGTAGAGGTAGAGGTAGAGGTAGAGATAGAGGTAGGGGTAGAGGTAGAGGCAGAGGTAGAGGTAAAGGTAGAGGTAATAAACCTTCAGTCAGAAGTAAAAACCTTTAATCATAGGTTGAACTCCAACATGGTCTTGGACCTAAATTTTTGAAATTTCATGATTTTTAATTTTTTGTAAGCTTTAAGTAAATCCGGAAAACTTCATGAACTTAAATTTATTAATTTTATTACCCTGTTGACCACTATATCAAGAGATCATGGGATATATATCATGGGATTAACTATCCCATTCACATATAAGCCATTTCTTCCTTCACATATCCTACGCTAGAAAGTTAATTAATATGTGTTCGTAGGATTCTTTTTTTTTCAAAGTTACTTTTTAAAAGGAATAATTGCAAAAAATTACCAATCAAATATCATGTGGAGCTGTAGAACGATCGATTCACAGTTACTTATCTGAAAACTAAAAATCCGCAAAAAAAACAAATCCCACTTATTAAAAAAATGGCATAAAAAGCTTATTTTGCTTTAAAAAAGAGGATCCAGTGGCAATTCTATAAATTGCTCGTGGGGGAGGAGCTAATTTATCAGAATTCAATTCATCAACATTTTGTTGTAAATATTTATTTTGTGCTGGGGATAAATTTCTTAAATTCCCCACACATAAATATTACATGATATTTGATATCTTTAACTTTAATTATTCATATTATAGGAATGAATAGTACATAAGTCTTCTTAAATAATATAATTATAAATGTGATTCTTCTTCACCATGATTCAAACTATTTGCATTTTAAGTAAAAAGACATCGCAATAACAACTTCTTTGACACCTGTATACATAAATCGAAATTTGGAGTATCTGGGGGCTAAAGCGCTCCTTAGTCCCTTTATGTCCGTTTTCTGTTGTCTTATGTTATCTACCACGGCTTCGTATCTGTCCATGACCCTGTCATCCGAAATGTTTCCAATTTATTATATTTATGTTTTTTTTTTTTGGCACTTTTCTTTATTCCACCAAGCCACCGAAGTAGCCGAAATTTTGTAAGCTTAAAGCCGTAGCTTCTTAGATTTCAACTCGTTTTTCGTTTTACCTGCAAAGCTGTAATAGTTCATAGAAACTTGAAAGCTCAACGAACAAAAAGAAACCAGTTTTCAAGATATTCTCAATGAATGTGCCGAATGCGAAATTTTTATTGTATTATGTTGTGCGAAAAAAATGGCAAAACAAAATTCGAAAATGAATAAAAAATGAGAAAAAAAAACTAAAATAATCACGAATAACTGCGGCAGCGCTTTTTCGGCGAAATATACAATGCGGTAACCTGGTATCTGTGAGCACAAAGGCTGAAAGTAGATTGGATTAAAGATCATATGGATTGTTTTTTTTTATCTTTTGTAATTAACAAAAGCATATAATTAGGCGCTGTTAGTGTGCATGCGAATTCTGAAGTCTAGATATTTTTTGTTTTCTTATTTAAAAATATTGATTTTCGGAAAAAAAGGATTAGTGGAGGTAATAGAAAGCTTGAGATACTATATTAAGAGATTTCAATAAATTATACAGATGTGGAGTTAACAAGAATTATGTAGGTTAAGTCTGGTACTCGTAGACAAAATGTTAAGAGTAAAAAAAATGTACAGAAAATTTTTTCTCTCCATCAGAACAAAATTAAATTAACCGTAAGGTAGACTTAACCCCATGGCCGAAAAATAAGTTAGTTTCGCGGAGTAGACGCCTCCCTCCTCGCTCTGAGTCAAAACTGTCAAAATCTATAAAAATAATGGTCCTATTCTTCTTGTTGTTGTTCGTTGTTCAGTGCATGATATAATTATGCAAGGTAAGAGTGACAGTTTTTCCGTCTTCCTCCAGCTGTCAAAAATAGTAATAATTAGATATCGAAAAAATAAAAAATACAAAATAAAATATACAGGCAAATGACAGTCGGTGCAAGACATTCGTGAGAAAATAGTCAGTTGTCACTGCTACCTTGAATAATTGTATAATGATTCAGTGTTTTTTGACAATTTAGACTCTTGACTCTTAGCCGCGAGTCTGAGTTGTTCATGGTATGGTGTAGAAATTAGAAGTATTAAACTCTGAATTGAAATAAAATACTAAGATTACATAATTTTAAACTAAAAATTTGCTTTATTAGAAAGATAATTTTATATCATTCGCCATTAAATATGATTTGGTGCACGTGGCCACCAGGGCTGACTCGGATGTGGTACGTTCTGGAAGTTCAATCTTCGATCACTTTAAGCTTTTGGTGCCGTTATTCAACAATTGTATGCACAAGGCGTCCAAAGTTGCCGGTTTGTTGGCATGAACCAATGACCTCACATAACCCCGGAGAAAATAATCTAAAGGCATTAGATCGCACCATCTTGGTGGTCAATTGACTGGTCAATTTCGAGAAATAACGCTTTCGCCATGTTTCCTTCCCTCAGCTAGTCGATTGTTTGACGATGTATGGCATGTGGTACCGTTCTGTTGGAAAAACATGTCTTCAATTAAACTCCCATTTAACGAAATAATCGGCAATCATGACTCTATAGTGCCCACCGTTGACGGTAACGCTCTTGTCGGCGATAAAACAGTGGATTGGATTCCAGTTCATTATCAGCATATTGACCGAATGTACGGTTCAAACGATGGCAAACCGAACTGACCTCAAATGAGAGTTGCCAGACCTAATCATTATATGACTATTCAATCCTTATCGAAAAATTGAACCTCTTAAAAAACTCCTTATTTTCCCTATTCACTTTTTGTTACTTTTTTCCCCTATTTAGACATTGGCAACACTTTTTCTACTTTTCGCAAGTTTAAAAAAAATCCAAAGCGCAAATATTTCATTTTTGAACTCAAACTTTTTATTGTTCTCTTGCAAAGAGCGATACAAATTATGAGTGCTTGGTTCGAGTTGTTTTTAGAGCAACTCAAAGAGAATAAAATATTTTGAGCATTAAAGATTGAGCTCAAAACAAGAACTCAAGAGTCACAAATTGAAAGAGCACAAGCAATATTTCAGTCTGAAACGCGTCGAAGAGAGCGGCATATAGTAAAAGCTTTACGCTGTGCTTTTTCTTTTCTCCTCAATTGCCACGCGCACTGTTGTTGTACAGTTGCAAAAAAAGTTAAGAAACGTAAACAAAACAAAGCAAATAGAATGAAAAAAAAAGAATTATCAAAATTAAATGAAAACGAAAACGAATTTGTTGACGAAGACGTAGACGTAGACAAAGCCAAAGACGAAGACGAAAAGAAATGAAATGAGACAAGAAAGCAGCGCGCATGTTGAAGAGAAACGATATTAAATATAAATGAGCAAAACGTAAAAATGTATTCCTACGCGATAGCGTCATTTTTGGCGCCAAGAAATCAAATACATATGTACAAACAAACTCGATACTCTCTTGTAGGGGGAGGGGTGGTGTTTGGGGGGCTGCAGCGTAAATGTGCTTTGGTATATTATTATGGGCAGTAAATGCCGGAGTGGAGCGAAACTTTAATGCGGCGCATGAATGCCGTATAGAGATTATTTTGTTGTTGATGTTTCGGTGTGTCGGGTTTGGGTACAGGGTGCTATAAATTTCTCTAAATGTTCGACGCATGTAGAATTGTATGTTTGTACAGTTAAATAGTAAATAACTCTTGGGATGCTCGCATGGGGATGGGGGTGTATGACGCAGTAAAATGTTGGTGAACTGGTGCTGTATTGTATGATTTGTTGTTGATGATGGGTGGGTGATTATTTCTGGAGTTGGGTAGTAACTGGTAGACGTATAGTGGCTCAGACAGTTCGTTTTGTGTTGTGCCTGGCGTATTGCTTGAATGGTAAATGGAATGGTGCAAAATGTTTAGTGGAGGAAGACATTTCTTTATTTCTGCCTATTTTCAATTAGGCTGCCCTGCCTGAGTTTTACTCAGAAATTATTCATCTCCAGTCTATTCGAAGCGTTCGTAAAATTTTTGTACTTACGTTTGGCTCGATTTGATTAATTTGTGCAAACATTTCGACCACTAATTTGTGGATTATGCAGACAACTTATAAGTATACCCTCTCTTAGGTTAGTAGTGATTCCATCCCAATACTTTCAATAACGATTACAAAATTTTATCTAAAATATTTATAAGTCTACAATTCTAAAATGTATTTGCCACTTGTCCCTGACGAGTTGTCAGTATTAAAAAACATAAGTTCTCTTGTCCAAACCTTCGCTTTCCAAAAAAAGTAACAATTAAAAGTCCCCTTCTTTAAATGGAAAATAATTTTAGAAAAAGAAAAACCACAGCGCCTTAACCCTCTAACAGGTAAGACCGTCTATTGACGGTTTTCGCTTTTGTGCTCCAGTTTCATATTGGAATTTTTTTCTAACGTTAATGAAAGCTTGTAGAAGAGACCTTTGCTTGACATTTGTGTACATCAACGAACTCCCTCAAACAAGCCGTTCTTGAGCTTGCATCAGTCAAGTGCGAAAAGTCAATAAATTAGCACCGTAAATTATTTTGTAAATTTCCTTTTTGTTTATTATAGAAAAAGAAAACATTTAGAATACAGTGATCAACTTCAAATTTTTACGGTAAGTAGTTTACATGTTATACTTGTATTCAATAATATACAGGGTTTTCCAATAAGAGGTGTTATTTTGGTATTCAAAGAAAAGAGATGTTTATTTCATAATAAAGAGGAAGGTATGCCGTTAATAATGAAAAAAAACATCAGCCAAATG
Organism: Pherbina coryleti; assembly: GCA_943735915.1. Lineage (NCBI taxonomy): Eukaryota > Metazoa > Arthropoda > Insecta > Diptera > Sciomyzidae > Pherbina > Pherbina coryleti. The sequence continues at coordinate 15,775,757 of OX030951.1, forward strand.
GCCACCACGAACACGCTTACAGGACAATATCTTTTTCATGAAATTTTCCATAACCAAATCGCAAACTGGCTGCCCTATTTCCTCGATACCCTCACGAATTCCATCTCTGAGTTCTTCAATCGATGCTGTGCTGTTGGCGTAGACCTTATCTTTTACGTGGCCCCAAAGGAAGAAGTCGCAAGGTGTTAAATCACAAGATCTCGGTTGCCAATTGTGATCACCTCTTCGAGAGATAACACTGTCCGGAAACTTTTCCCGTAAAAAATCAATGGTTTCGTTGCTTGTATGGCACGTAGCGCCATCTTGTTGAAAGTAAACGTTGTCCAGATCAATACCTTCCAACTCCGACCATAAAAAATCATTAATCATCTCTCGATAGCGCAATCCATTCACCGTAACTGCTGATCGAACCTCATTTTCGAAAAAGTAAGGTCCAATGACCCCGCCGGACCATAAACCGCACCAAACAGTCACACGTTGAGGATAGAGAGGCTTCTCAACAATAACTCTTGGGTTTTCCGAGCCCCAGATGCGACAATTTTGCTTGTTGACGTAGCCACCGAGGTGGAAATGGGCCCATCAGTCAAGATGATTTTTCGATGGAATTCCGGATCATTTTCATGCATTTCAAGGACCCAATCAGCAAAGACACGACGTTCTTGATGATCGGTCGGCTTGAGTTCTTGTATTAACTGAACTTTACAAGCCTTAAGACCCAAGTCTTTATGCAAAATACGGTGTTATGACGTATATGGAATGCCCAATTCCAAAGAACGACGAGGAATGGACAAACCTGGGTTTTCTTCAACACTTTGGGCTACAGCATAAACATTCTCAGTTGTTCTTGAGAGCACATCACTAACATCACTAACTTGTCCCAACAGCTCAAATTTTTTCAACAATTTCTGTATTGCGGTCCGACAAGGTGCTTCACGACTATCAAAAAATGCTTTAGTTTTGCGAACTGTGACTGCAAGATTTTCACCATTTTTGTAGTAAATTTTAATAATTTCAATGCGTTGTTGAAGCGTGTATTGTCATATTTTAAGTAATGGCGTAGTTTTTACTTGTCAAATATCAAAGAATAAAAGCTTTAAAAATGAGCGATTCACAATAGCGGGCGATTCACAATAACACCTCTTATTGGAAAACCCCGTATTTGAAGTGAAAAAACAAGTTGTGCGGTGATAACAAAATAGTGAAGACGGTCTGTAGAAGGTCTTGCCGGTTTGCGTTCCTCCTTGTTTCAGTATTATTTTCATCTATACTTCTTTTGTTTTCACAGTTGTATTTGATTTTTGTATGAAAGATGGATCGTACTAATCGTTTACGAAAAAATATCAATTTGGGGGCAATGAGCAATTGCTTGAGTTCATCGATTCTATGTAGAGCGCAGATGAAAATTTTGATAGTCATGACAGTGATGCTGATCCAAATGATGTTTTTAATAACATCCCGACGGACACATTGTCAGATTGTCATGATGAACAGGCTTTACCCGAATGCATACACAATATGAATGCGGCTGAGACCACGGATGCATTTGTAGAGACTATTAATGTATCAGTCAATTTGACTACACTGGAGCTACCATAGGCTTCTTCAACTTTAGTTCAAGATGTTACAGTGTTCGAAAGAATTGAAACACAAGAACCACCAACTGCAACCACAACAAAAGCATCCTTTAAAGGGGCCGATCTCCATTGCCAACATTTGAAGCCACTGGACCATCAGTTCAACCTTATCCTGGCGGTTTCATTTTAGGTATGACTTTATTCAGATTATTTTATAAATCAATTTGTGGAAAAAATATTCTTCGACTCTATTTTTTTTTTTTCATAAACAGCTCTGACTGCAATATCAAAAGACTCGAAAGAGCTATTCAAACTGATCTGGCGTAAATGCTCCATGTGTTTACCAGGGGCGCACCCAGAAAAAAATTTTGGGGGGTGTTATATTTTTATTAGACTTATTCAAATTTTTTTATTCATTATATAATATTTAGAGTACAAAGTCAATTATTCATTTATTTTTGGCCATTGAATTTAATATGTCCTCAATAATGAAATTGAAATTAATTAAGGAATTTAATTTTTTTTTTTTATTAAATTTTAAGAGATTCTACCAATTTCATATTACTTTCTATGTGGGGTTAACGTAATTTTCATAAGAGATCGTTAATTTGCAACATGATTTTTATATTTTAAATATAAGCTTTTAGTATATCGAAATTCATAACGATGGCCCCAAAATCTATGCTGTAATCGTCATCACATGCAGACATATAGACGGACATGGCTAGATGTACTTGAGTAGCGATACTCATCAAGAACATAGTATGTAACTGACCGACAGTAAATTAGACCGATATGACTGCGCAGATCCAAAAACTACCACATAAAATCAAGAAGATCTCCAAATTGAGCTATTTTATTAGGTTTTCTTATTAATACTCCCAAATGATAAGAATTTTCCAAAGAGAAATCTTTTTAGTCCATAGAGAAAATCTTATTAAAAATTAACAACTACTATCAAAAATTTTTTAATAAGATTTCTTATTGAATGGATGAAATTATGTAGAAATCTTATTAACACTTAACTTTAATAAGAAAATCTTTTTTTCACTCTCCAAAGTTTAAGGAGGTACCAGTTAAAACGAATAAGAAGATAATACACCCTTTTGAGAAGTTAATATCATAGGCAATTGAAAATATATATCTAGGTTAAAGGTTTAATAAAATTTAAAAAAAAATCTTATTAAATCAATAGAATTTCCTTCTTAAATTCACAAAAATCAAGAAGGTAACTTTTGAAATCAATAAGTAAATCACATATTTTTGATAAGATTTAATAATTGTTTAAAATGTTTTCTCATAAAATATAATCAGATTCTTCTTAAAATTATGTGGATTGCATAACAAAAAATTGGATGAAAACCATAGAGAAATTTTATTGATTTTCTTCTTTTTTATTAGGTTGTTTTGGCTCTGTGTGACTACATTTAAATAAAAAAGAAAACTGCTTTGGTAGTCCGTGGAGATGTTTGATGGGGACTGGTTAAGAGTAGATTATTTTGTTTTTGGTTTTTACTTAATAACAGAAATTAATAATAATTTTTATTTAATTTTTACTTAATTACTAATTACACTGCATCTTAAATTTTCGTAAAGATTCTTAAGTTTTGTAGAAAACAAAAATTCAAGATCGACTTATACCTGTGTACTCGGGTATTAGTCGGGTAGCTCCAAATACTCGAAAATACCCGAGTAGTCCGGGTGCTTGAAAAGCTCGAAAATCGAGAGTTCTAGTTTTAACTTCATATCAAATTGAAGCTACTGCGATAGCGGAACTTGACTTTACAGAGAAAAACTGCGTAGTAGACCTAGTATGCATGTCAGAGCCCTGCATGAATATATTCGATAAGCGAATATACACTACTTCACTTTTGTTCACTGAAAAAAAAAATTTTTAAAATTGACGACAATTGTTATTAATTTGAAGAATTTTGTGTTTAAAAAATAGCTTGCAACAAATTTTGTCAAAGTAAGAGCAAATGTGCTTTAAACTTGCAAAAAAGGCAAGTTATGAACGCATTTTGTTAAATTTTTCATTTTCTGTTTTACCTTTTAATGAATTGTAACTTTAATTTGTTAATAAAATAGTTATTAAATTTTAATTTTAAGTTTTCGAAAATTTTTCACAAAATGCATAACTGTCTACATTATTTAAAACATTGCCAAAATATACATATATGTATATTATGGTATATTGCTTACATTCCATATTTAAATTCTCGCATAACAAGAGATGTTTGCGCATAAAGAAATATGCACAAAATATTCAGTGTATGAATACGGTATTTGCGTTATTTTTTATTACTTTATCCGTTTCTTATTAGTACACTGAAAAAAAAAGTTAGCTTAAAATTAAACACAATGTGTTCACAAAATGTGTTGTTAATTTGACTTTTTTTTCATATGTTTTTCAAAATTTTTAAATACATTTGCTCTTACTTTGACGAAATTTGTTGCAAGCTATTTTTTAAACACAAATATCGTCAAATTAATAACAATTGTCGTCAATTTTAAAACATGTTTTTTTCAGTGTATAAGTACAGCAGTGTACTCTCTTCGTTTCCTAAAACAAAAATTTAATAACTGGTTATTTCAGCCCTTGAAAGGACTTTGACCTAGCTTCTTAGGATCAATTATGTTTTATGACTCCGAACGGCGATGAACGGAATGTTCTTGTTCTCAAGAAGCTTTACATGTCATTTTGATTACTCTCTGAGGTTTGCCATTGTTTGCAGAGAGGTGGCGGCCGTACCGGGTTTCCAGGTTGGTTGACATAGCAGCCACGCACTTTAACCAACTACGCCACGGACGCCACTTTGTTTTCTACTTGCGCATAATACCAAGATAGAGTACGTTCACATATGAGAACTTTAGAAAAGCGATGAGAGTAAGCTTTGTATTCTACAACATGCGAATATTTCAGTAGGCGGAAAAGCATACTTATGCAGGACTCTTATGCGTATACAGAGCTTTGTTTAATAAAAACAATAAATAACACTATAAAAAATAGCTTAAAACATTACAACTTAAATAAATAATGCTTTACAATTTATAATTGTTTTACTTTATACATTTAATTTTCTTTTTATTCATTCATTTGGGGGGGTTTTAACCCCCAAAACCCCTACCTGTGTTCGCCCCTGGTGTTTACATATACGGGATAGCCTTTCGCGGCGATTCGTCACTTCCATTGGCTGTGAAAGATCTTCAAACACCAATGGAATTCTTCAATTACTTTCGCACTGAGGATTTCCTTGAATTGGTTGCTGTAGAGGCAAACCGTTGTGCTTTGAAGGAAAATATAAACTCAACATTATGCACAAATACCACTGAAATAAGACATTACATCGGGATAATGTTGTACATGTCAGTATATTGTTTTCCTTGTCTAAAAAGCTATTGGGGGAAGAACTGCTTCTTGCCATTTCAGAAGTTTATGCTGTCGAAATGATTTGTTTGCTATCAAGAAAAATTTATCGTTTCAAGATGAATCGCAACGAATTAAGAAAGGCGAACCGGAAATTGTGGCGTCCGTGGCGTAGTTGGTTAAAGTGCGTGGCCGCTATGTCAAAGAACCTGGAGACCCAGGTTCGAACCCCAGCAGCGACAGAAAATTATTTGAATTAAAATAATTTTTCTGTACGGCCGCCACCTCTCTGCAGACAATGGCAAACCTCAGAGAGTAATCAAAATGCCATGTAAAGCTTCTTGAGAACGAGAACATTCCGTTCATCGCCGTTCGGAGTCGGCGTTAAGCATGTAGGTCCAGTTCTCGGTCAATTGTGTACAAACTTTAATAACACGCACAACACAATTGATCATAAGAAGCTAGGTCAAAGTCCTTTCAAGGGCTGAAATGGCCAGTTATTTATTTATTTTTTGAACCGGAAATATGATACACAAGTCGTGTGTTCCAAATGCGACCTTCATTCATGCGATCAAAATAAAAATTGTTTCTGGAATTACCACCATACAAAATAATATGTTTTATGACTAATTTTCATTATTTCTCTCAATAAAATTTGTTTTGTAGATAAAATTTACCTGTGATGTTTTTAACATGCAAACCGGCATACCGTTTGCCGTTTGCGGTAGACGGTCTTTACTATTTTTCACCTAGCTTTCATGCAGAAAGTTTTTTACCTAAAAATTAAAACTTAAGGCTATTTTGACTACATCTACTTGGAAAAAATATATTGGCTTGCTCCGATCACTATAACGGTTTTGCCTGTTACAGGGTTAATATATAGTCTTACATATATCCTTTATTTCCTATAACAGAAAAAGAGCGGTGTGTCATTGACTTTCCCGGTATACTTTCGCATGCTACCTTGATTGCTTCCCATAGACCCTTTACAGCTTTTTGTAATAAACTACATTATTCACATCACCGAAAAGGTTTTCTATCGGGTTTAGGTCTGGAGATTGATCAGGGCACTTTAAAACAGTGGGGCCCTAGAAATTTTAAGCGCGGGCCAATGCTTAAAAGACAAAAAAAAAAACAAAATTTTGCTCACCGTTACGTCTGGCAAAAAATCAAACAAAACAAGAAAACAATTATAATGCCATAAATTAACATGTCATGAAAAATTACTCGACACACAAGTAACGGGACAATCAGCTTCAGCATCGACATTATAGAGTGTGCGTTTTTTTATTTTGGCTTTGCATGCGTTTGTTTTTGTAAAGTTCGCTGGAAAATGTGCTGAACACTGAACGAGTGCGATTTGTGTTGTTGTTTTTCGCAGGCGTTCTTTGATTTTGGCTCATCGCAAAGATAAAATTAAGATAGAAAAAAATAAAGGCATGTTTGCTTTAAAATTTAGATTTCGTTTTTCGAAAACCATGTTTTTGCAAATTTTTCTCGCATATAACATGTAACAGAAATTTTACTCAGCATAGGGTTGCATTACAGTTTCCAAAATTTTAAGGTACATTTTTACGTCCATGTTGCCTTTAATCCGATATATTGGAGCAGTATCGTTGAACGATAAACATCCCAGAACGTTCATTTTTTGCACCGCCGTATAGTGGAAAAAATAAGAACAGGAGCATATCGCACACCCTTTTCAAAAGTCACACAACTCTAAATTTTTCAATTTTGACTTTTTTATCAATTCGTTATAAATCGTTATACTGCTCCAATCGTTCGTTATAAATCAATTCGTTATGCACATCTCCATCGATTGTCAAAAACTTGTTTTAATCTGATTGCTCGTTAATTTTTAAAAAATCATTTTGTATCCTTCATTTTCAATCCTTTATATGAATTTGCTTTTAAGCGAAATAGTTTTCTGGCTCTCATAAAAATTTAAAAATTTTGAGTTGTGTCACTTTTGGAGAGGGTGTGCGATATCATAAATGTTTTTCATTAAAGTAGCTTCTGATATAAAATTCCAACTGTACTTAATAGTTTCATAGTCTAATTATCTTTACTAAAATTTCAGAAAATTTTATGTTAAAAGAAAATTTTTGACGACCCAAGGCTTATTGTTTTTGTGGATGTTTAATTCAAACCTGTTCGCTTCATCACTTTCAAAGTTCATTTTCTATAAAACTTTGGATAAATTGTTATAAAATATAACAGATTTATGAAAAGCTCAACTTAGGGAGATTTTAGAAAAATATTAGGTTTTTAATTATATGTTTCAGTTTACAAGTAATTAATTGAATAATAAGATAAGAGAAAGAAAAAAAACCTACAAGTTCACCGAGGCGTTTGGCAGTCACTCATGCTTCCACACCTACTGAAGATATTTTGCTTCAGTGGACATCGACAAATTGTTAACAGTGGCGGATCAACATCTTTCAAGAGGGGCTTTAGCCCCTCTCCCCCATGGAGAACTTTTTGTATGGGAAAAAAATGAAAAAAAGTAAAAAAAGACGTTTTAGCCCCCCCCCCCCCCCCTTGCATACAAAAGTGTAGTTTCAGACCCCCTCTTGGGCAAATCCTAGATCCGCCACTGATTGTTAATATGTGAACTTTCAATTGTTAATCTTGTTTTAATTTGGAAGATGACAGAAAAGGATCATTTTGCACCATTCGCTTCATGCTACTTCAAAATGATTTATTTAAGCCTTTCGACCACAAGATTTTGACTTACTTTCCCATTTTTTTGCAATTGACTATTAGTTTTGGGCTAAATTATCTTATATAAGTTATAAATTATCGTATGTGAATTAGTATCTGAACCAGCTGTTCAGATAACAGCCTTTAAGTCTGTCGTTTCTAAATATTGATGAATTTTCCATTTCAGTTAATTACAAATGAGGAAATAAATGTAGAAAGTTTAAGCCCGGCCTGGTCGGGATTCGAGCCCGGGACCCCTAGGGCGACTGCAAGCTCGCTGCCTACTCAACTGAGGCTTTTCAAGAAAGTTTACGAAGAAGTCGAATTTATGTGAACTTACGAATTTATTTTAAAACTATGTGCACGTTCGATAATGTTCGAAAATATTCGGTTTTTGGTATCAACCACTTAATTGCTTAATCGCTCACCTCTACTAATAATCTCATTAGACTTTAAAAAAAAAAAAAAATAATTAAAACATAAAAATGAAGACAAGTTCTTTTAAATCATTTGCGCTGATTTAATAGAATGTGATTCCGAGAAAATGTTATTTTAACAAACGTAATTGCGGTATGATTCTAGAACACTTCAGGCGTGGCGCACCCAACTCATAAAGGGTGGCACGCTTTAAGCATGAGTAAAAAAATCGATATAATCTCTGTTGTAGTAGCCAACATTTGCTTGCATATTCGCTATTTCTTTGCCCAGTCAGCTTCAAAAGCTTGCCTCAACTCCACCCAAGCTGGTAAGAGGCTATGCAGCCATGACTTTTGTAGAGTGAGGAGTAATTTTGGTGCCCTTATAGAAGAAAGAATTTTGAGCATATGTTGTTGCCAACGGCATTTGCAAAGAATAACTTTAACTAATGTGACATGAAAGGCTTAACAGGAGGAAAGAAAGACGGGCTGACAAAAAGTTGTATAATAAAAATTTTACTGAGGTTAATATCTTTTAGATGCAAACCGAGACAATTGAAAATTAAAATTTACAAAAATTTTTCGCACCTAAAAGAAATGTTTTCAAATTTTCAAAGGTTTTTATTGAATTTATAAAAAAAAAATTGTTGTAAGGACTTGACTTAATACTAAAAACTGGAACGTGATATTTTGTGCCAAAATTTTTGAAAAAAAACAAAATACAAACGGTCCTTACAAACGGCATAACTGCAATGGAGGTTATGTTTGGAATAGAATATCCGACAAATGGCCACTTCGAACGCCTTTGGTGTTTTGACGTAATTTTGTATGACGTATTGGCGTCACTGGCACTTTTAATTTTTTCCTTCAGGTGAAGAAGGATCTTTGGATCTTTTATTTTTAAAAAAAAATCGAAAAGAATACAGTACAGTTGCATCAAATTCCAAGATATCGTTAGCCGATTGGCAACATCGCGGCGTGCGATAACATTGTCGCGATTCTTCGTCTGGAATAAAACTTATTTTTGCATCGAAGAAGTACAGCGTGATCTCTTCTCCAGCCTGAAATATGCATCAAAGAGTGTAGAATTTTGTTGGTATATTTGCTGATCTTCAAGACTATTATTTTTTTTTAAATTTTCTAATTTTATATTAATTTTTTTGTGACCATAACAAAAAAAAAACAACATTAAAAAATTTTTGATTAAAAAAAAAATACCGAATCGGTACCAGAGTTAATGATTTTCAGTCGAATTTTTACTTTAAAATCGGTTTTAAATCAAAAAGTACGCCATTTTATTATTTTTGGATACACAAAATTAATTGGTGCTTATATCTAAACTACCTTAAAATGCAATAATATAGAATTTTTGTCCTAATCCTTGCCGTCATCCTTTTTCCAATCGTTGCCCCTAACGTTATCCAAATCATTGACCTAATATTTACTTATCCTTATTTTAATTTTAATATAAATGAATTTTTTTTTTATTTATGGTGTGTTTCATATTTATAACCCACCCAATTAATAAAGAATTGTTCTTTCCGATTAATAAAGAACAAAATAGTAAGCACTGTAAGAGTAGTAGTTTACGATGGTAGCTCTGTTTTGTCATGCTCTCCAAAACCCCGTTATATTTACCATAAAATTTACATTTATGCTTGCAGGTCTTTTATTGATGAAAAAAAATGGAACCTTGATGGACCAGACGGCTCACACTTTTATTGGCGAGATTTGCGAAAAGAACCTCACTACTTCTCAAAACGGAACTTTTGTGGTAGGTCAGTAATAGTCTGGGGACCGTTTTCAGCGCAAGGGACTCTGAAAATCCAATTTACGTCATTTAGGATGAATAGTGCGGAGTACATCGCTGTGTTACAAAGCCGTTTGCTACAATTTTTACGACAACATCATGAACAAAACTGGATTTTCCAGCATGACAATGCCCGAATACACACTAGCGTGGAAGCAAATGCTTGGCTCGCACGTAAAAAAATTAAAACTTTCAAGTGGCCAGCGTGCTCCCCAGACCTAAACCCAAAAAAAAAACCTGTGGGGAATACTGGCTCGTCACATTTATGGTGACAATCACCAATACAACAACGTTGGTGAGTTACAAAATGCCATCATTAATGCCTGGAAAAATTTGGACGCCGTTAGTTTCGGAACTTAATTTCTTAGATGTGTAAAAGAGTTTTTGTAGCAATAAAGGCTAAAGGGAGCCATAGTCACTTGTAAATACGGGTTTTTTATTTTGAAAAGTTTTAAAATACAAAGAAATGAAGTCTGGGTTATAAATATGAAACACTACATAAAAAGATATTTAAATTTAATGGGTCTCGATTTTAAATATTTCCAGTTATTTTGATCTGAATACTGAATTTATCGTTTTCTATATCTTTTTTAATCTTTTTTTTTATTTTTTATATCTGTTTTAATCAGAATAAAACAATTCTGAAACGTAGGAGAAAAATTTTTCAATTTTGACTTTTTAATATAAATCAATTAGTAATACACATCTCCATCAACTGTCAAAACTTTGTTTTATTTTGATTGCTCGTTAATTTTTAAAAAATCATTTTATGTTATATCCTTTTGTATGAAGTTGCTTGAAAACGAAATAGTTTTTTGACTCTCCTAAAAATTTCAAAATTTCAAGTTGTGTCACTTTTGAAGAGGGTGTGCCATATCAACATAATGGGGGCGGGTTATAAATATGAAATATATTCTTTTTTTTTTGCTTTTGCATTTTAGGGATTGAGATTACTTTAAGGTGTTCCCTGAGAGGCCTCATAACGGAATTAAGTTTTTTTTTATTCTTATCATGTAACCAAAGACCTCGGCTTAACTGTCGTTCCATAAAATAAACCGAAGCATCCATTATCACAAAGTTAAAATTCCATGTAACGTTATTTCATTGATGTTACATTTTTACACTGCATTAAGCGGCTGTCTCCGTGATATAGTCGGTCCAAAAATTTTATTTTAATTTTCGTTATTAGATCAAATAACCATTTTTTTCTTGTTAAAATTCTTCTTGTCAAAAAACCATTTTTTCTTGTTGTTCCATAAAATTTTTCATAGCACTTCTACTCAGCAAGTAATAATTCCAAGCAACATTATTACATTGTTGTTGCATAAACTTTGCGACTTGATGGCGTGATAATTTATTTTTTTATTTTTGTCGTAAGGCCAAGTATACTCGTATATATTTCATTTCAGTTTTATAATATTATCGTAACTCATATACTTGTAATAAGTCCATGCAACGCCGTTGCATGATTAATGCTTTTTCGATCTCGTAGTGGCTCTCTCGGCGGGCTCATGAATTTGTAGTCTATTTTTGTCATGAGGTCTAAGAGTCAGCATTTATTGGCGTATAATATTTTTACCCGTTGTACGTACATACATACATACATACATAGCGAGATATAATTTCACGTAACAATATTGCATTTTCGTTGCTTAGACAATTTGTTTGTATTATTTTTGTTATAAAGTCAAAAAGTTAACCTTTACTGTGTCATTACTTTTATCATAACACCTTTAACCCTTTCGGCATATTTGTTGCCATACGGCAACAGTTTGCTTTGTGGCTCTGTTTCTAGTTTAGGATACCCTGCTTTTTAACAATACATTTTTAATAATAGATTGAAATGTGATGAAAAAGAAGAGAAAATCAAAAATACGAAAATTAATTTTTATAACATGTTTTTCAAGGTTATTCCGAGTGAACTCATGAGCGCGACCACGCGCTCAAAAGAGCAAATTAAAAAATTATATTTTTAAATATTTCCGAGAATTTTCTAAAGATAAAAGTAATTAAATATAAGACTACGAATGTAAGAGATCTTTTTTACATGTTTAGTTGGAAAAAATATGTGATATTTAAAACGCTAGAAGTTTTTAAAATTTTTTTGAATATTTCTAAAAATTTTTGTAGTATCTATTAGGAAAGCCATACGGCTTTCAAACTTCATACTCAGCTTATTTTTGTAAAAAAACTGACCCTGAACAAAGTTTGGAATGTTTGGCATTGCCAGGGCTAATTTGGCACTGAAAGGGTTAAATTATGAGAATGCTTTTTTCAAATTTTTTTGGAGACCTGCGCGGTAAAACGTAACTTTGTCGCGTCAAAATGGCGCGCGATTTAAGATTTCGGGTATTTTTGGGACACCTTTCAGTTAACTAAAACATGAGCGAAAGTCATAATAAATTGAAGTAGTCTTAATTAATTTTACATACATATGTTTATGAAACAAAAAATTAAATATACATGTACGTATGTATGTATGTATGTATGTACCAACAGTTTGAACATCCAGCTTATTTGGCGGTATACTTCAAACATGAGGACAATTTTCTTTCTCTGCGACTGCGTCGAACTGCAAACAACATTTTACGAGTTCCACTCATAATTTGGCAGTTAATTAAAATCATTCATACTTAGATCCAAAAATTCAACCACTAACAACAACAAAAACAACAACAACAACAACAACAACAACAACAACAACAACAATAACATCAACAGCATCATATCTTCTTACTTGGCAACATTTAATTATCTTAACGTGTTTGTACAGAGCAACAATTTATAAGACTTGTTGCTGTTGTTGTTGCTGATGGTTACTCAGGCTGCTTGTTGTTGTTGCCACAAATGTTGCTGCCATGTTGAGATAAAAAAGTATGTCCATACCTTTTCGGCGCTGTTGCCCGTCGACATAAAATAATAATAATAAATGAGTGACACGTGATACCAAAAAACAAAAAAAAAAAAAAAAATCAAAATATAAAAGATTGTTTGTAGTTTTTTTTTTTTTGCAAAACGAGTCAACAGTTTTGCGTGAGTGTTAAAATTTGAAGTGCGTTACGCGTTATAGTTTGTTCATAAGCAAAAAGTCATAAAACTAAACAAAACTTAATGAAATTACGTTGACGCCTGTTAATTTTAAAGAGAATATTTTTTTTGTCACTTCTAGACTTTGATATGCAGCACAGTGTTGTGCAAAATTATGACAGCATTTGCGAAAGATATTTCAGAATAATTTTATGGTTTTTGCCTTAAATAATTTTTTTAACATTTTTTATAAATGCGTAAAGATTGGTTGCTGCTAAAGTCAATGATGTCAGCTTTTCACTGAGTTCACTCACTTTATGAGTGCGAGTTGGAATTGATTAGAAAATAGTTATTTTTGATTTTCAGTGCTTAAAGTTGTCATCAGACTATTGAATGATGATTCCGTTTTTATTGGGTTGTTCAAAAAGAAAGTGCGTTAAACATCACTCAGTGGCGTCCGTGGCGTAGTTGGTTAAAGTGCGTGGCCGCTATGTCAACGAACCTGGAGACCCGGGTTCGAATCCCAGCAGCGACAGAAAATTATTTGAATTAAAATGATTTTTCTGTACGGCCGCCACCTCTCTGCAGACAATGGCAAACCTCAGAGAGTAATCAAAATGTCATGTAAAGCTTCTTGAGAACAAGAACATTCCGTTCATCGTCGTTCGGAGTCGGCGTTAAACCTGCAGGTCCGGTTTTCGGTCAATTGTGTACAAACTTAATAACACGCACAACACAATTGATCATAAGAAGCTAGGTCAAAGTCCTTTCAAGGGCTGAAATGACCAGTTATTTATTTATTTATTTTATTTTAAACATTACTCACTGTTATTGTCAAAGATCTGTCAGATATGTTCACGCATATGTCATTATTTGTGCTCAGCTGTTTATTTACATTAAAAACAAATAAATAAATTCCGACTTTCCTGCTTTTCTTTTCGTGTTTTAAAAATGGAGAACCTTGATGAGCATATACACCATATTTTGCCCTTTTACTTGAAAAAAGGCAAAAAGCAACTGAAGCCAGACAAAAATTAGTGGAAGTTGGCGAAGATGTTATTAAAAAAAGGCAATGTCAGAAGTGGTTTTTCCGTTTCGGTGATGGAAATTTTGAAATTTTTCAATCATGAATGCTTCTTGTTCTGGTAGGCATTCTTAGGTTGACGACGACCAAATTAAGACGCTAAATTTATCCGTTGGAAACGTTCACGGTCATTTCATGCAAAAGCGGACTTTTAAAAATTCATAAAAAAAAATTGGATGACTGCGTCGTGCATGAATTGAAAGAACAGAAGACCAAAACACATAGAAAGCATGCATGTCTCAAGCATGCATCATGCCTGTGAAGCATGCTTGGTTAAAGCACATAGAGAGCATGTATCGCATATGTGATAAATTTCAAATATTTTAAACTGAATAGAAATTTTAAAGGAAAAGTAGTGAAAATGCATTAAATTTAATCAAAAACAATTAAAAGCGTTGTGTTGATATTGCTTTTATTTCACCCATGTCTTCTGTCAATGCTTTGATGCCTGCAAAAAGTTAAACCCAAAAGTTAAAAAGTTCGCCAACTTCAGGCATGCTTCAAGCATCATTCATGCAGGCATGCTTTTAATGTGGGCTACTTCATAAGATAACGTATTATATTCAATCACAAATGTCAGATGCTTGAAGCATGCATGCCTCCTATGTGTTTCGGCCTAGAGAGTCAATCGAGTTGACATTTGCGCTCAGCTCATGAAACGTGAAACAAGCGACCCATTTCTCAATCGTATGCAACATTAAACTGTACAGGTGAAAAAATTAGAGTGTCTTCAACAAGGTCAATAAAAACAGAAGCTGGTCTAAGAAAGATGATGCTCCGGAGAGTCAAGGAAAAGCACACATTCACTAGAAGAAGGTTATGCTCTCAATCTGATGAGATTGGAAGTGAACTGCCTACTATGAGCTACTCCCACATAATAGAACCATAAATTATGAAGTCTACTGTGGGCAACTACAGAAACGTCATGAACTGGTCAATCGAAAGGAGGTGGTCTTCCACCACTATAACGCCAGGCCTATATGAGTTTAATGACTCACCAAAAATTGTTCAATTTCGGATGGTATGTTTTGCCTCATCCACCCTATAATACAGATCTTGCGCCTTCAGATGACCACACTTTGAGAGTTTCGAACTCGGGAGAAGATGATCGAACAAAACAACGAATACATAATTGATATAATTTATAAAATAAATGATAAATAAATAATAAAACATACTGAATTTTTGAACAACCCACAAAAGGAAAAATATATTCAGTCTTAAGTCGATAAACTGCATCAAAAAGAGCGTTTTTCGAATTTTTTGTTCTTATGGTATTCTCTGTATGTAGTAGTTTTTTTATCAAATTTTAATAAAAATCAACTTAATGTCTGAATTAATGTTGGTTTTTATTTTCAACCCCATTGCAATTTTTTGGAAAATTTTTTCTGCCACATGCATTAATTTCGAATTTTGACTTAAAATATTTTCCCTCATTATATATAGCTACAGATACAATCTCACAGACATACATTTGTCTCATAATATTTATGATGATATATGCTGAATATCTACATATGTCTGCAATGCGTAAGTTTTGCCAAAAACGAGAAAAAATAAATAATGCGAAATCGTTCATAAATCATTTAATTGCCGCACAACCGCCCCCCGTTAATAATTTGAGATTTTCTTTTTTTTTTGTTATTAATGGTTCCACCCTGCAGACGCCGGTCGAATGTGTTATGAAGGCGGAGTAGTTCTCCCCAGAGAACTTGCAGACAATGTCACCAGATCTTATCCGAAAATCGACAAAAGCAATAAAATTAAATAAAATATTTACTGCGGCAGGCATCACTTAAAAGGTTACAGCTTTGTTTTTTGGTGTTCAAGCCACTCAAGTTTGGCCAAAAAAAAACAAAAAAAATTTCTTAAAATATGAGTAAATCTAGGCATTCAACAAATCGCAGCTAAGTACCTAATTATTAAGCAAACATATTGAATCAATCACATGCTTAAATATTTATTTACAGCTCATTGTATAGTGCGTGTAAAGAGATGTGCGCGTGTAAAGAGTTGAGTCACGCCCATGTTTGGATCACTAGGTGCCAACAATTCAATGAAAATTGCTAACAAAAACAACGAAAACATTAAAACATATCGAATAATACAACTCAACTTTTAACCATGGATTTTTCTGCAAATTTCGTTAAAATAAATATGTTAATAAAACTTGTCGACAAAAGATGGCTAGCAAACAGAAAAAAAATAAATATGCCATCTTAAAAACAATGTGTTGAAGTACCGCCGAAAGTACTATATCAGTAGTTTCGGAATTACAAATTATCTTATATTATTTTATGTTATGATATGTTTTGTTTAGTGATTTTATGTTTTGTAATGTTATGTTATATTATGTTATGTTATGTGATGTTATGTTATGTTATATTATGTTATGTTATGTTATATTATGTTATGTTATGTTATGTTATATTATGTTATGTTATGTTATGTTATGTTATGTTATGTTATGTTATGTTATGTTACGTTATGTTATGTTATGTTATGTAATGTTATGCCATATTATGTCATGTTATATTATGTTATGTTATGTAATGTTATGTTATGTTATGTTATGCTATGTTATGTTATGTTATGTTATGTTTGAAATAATTATTTGAATTAAAAATTATTTTTTTGTACGGCCGCCACCTCTCTGCAGACAATGGCAAACCTCAGAGAGTAATCAAACTGCCATGTAAAGCTTCTTGAGAACAAGAACATTCCGTTCATCGCCGTTCGGAGTCGGCGTAAAACCTGTAGGTCCGGTTTTCGGTCAATTGTGTACAAACTTAATAACACGCACAACACAATTGATCATAAGAAGCTAGGTCAAAGTCCTTTCAAGGGCTGAAATGACCAGTTATTTATTTTTATACCCCCACGTTTAAAAAACGTAAATGGGGGTATATTAATGTTGTCACTCCGTTTGTAACGCCCATATGGAGTCGTGGTAGGTATAGAAAAGTATATATATTATTGATCAGCATCACCACCCGAGTCAATTTAGCTATGTCCGTCTGTCTGTCCGTCTGTCCGTCTGTCGTCACGATTACAGCCGTAATTTTCAAGCTATCATTACGAAATTCAATATTTAAGCTTTTATCTAAAAAACAAAGGTCAAGTTTGAAAATGAGCCAAATCGGATGAAAACCACGACTACCTCCCATACAAAGTGCCTTTATCAAAACGGTAAAATCTCTTAGAATTCCACAAAAAATAATATATGGACTTGAAATTTAGCATATTAACTTTGATATATAACATGCACTTTGTGTATAAAATTCAACCAAATCGACTGAAAACCACACCCACCTCCCATACAAAGTGATTTTATAAAAAATGAAAGCGAATATTTTCTGTTAAAACTATGTATAACAAAAATGTTTTTACAAATAAACATTTTATTGACGGCTTAAGACTTTGAATATACTTTGGTTCGGACGTGGGGGTATTGTAACTTCGGCCCAGTCGCAGATAATTTTTACTAGTTTTTTTTAATATTATGATATGCTATTTTATGCTATCGTATGCTATGTTATATTATGTAATGTTATGTTATATTATGTGATGTTATGTTTTGTTGTATGATGTTGTAATTTTATGTTGTGTTAAGTTATGTTATGTTATATCATATTATGATATGTTATGCTTTATTATTTTATGTTATATTATGTTATATTATGTTAGGTTATGTTAATTTCTTTTATTAAAAGTTAATTTATTATGCTGGTTTGTTGTCATGTTAATGTTATGTTATGTTATTTTATGTCATGTTAGGTTATGTTATGTTATGTCATGTTAGGTTATGTTATGGTATGTTATGTTATGTTATGTTATGTTATGTTATGTTATGTTATGGTATGTTATGTTATGTTATGTTATGTTATGTTATATTATATTATGTTATGTTATGCTATGTTAATAAATAATAAATAACTTGCCATTTCAGCCCTTGAAAGGACTTTGACCTAGCTTCTTATGATCAATTGTGTTGTGCGTGTTATTTGTACACAATTGTACACAAAGTTTGTACACAATTGACCGAGAACCGGACCTACAGGTTTAACGCCGACTCCGAACGGCGATGAACGGAATGTTCTTGTTCTTAAGAAGCTTTACATGGCAGTTTGATTACTCTCTGAGGATTGCCATTGTCTGCAGAGAGGTGGCGGACGCACAGAAAAATCATTTTAATTAAAATAATTTTGTCGCTGCTGGGATTCAAACCCGGAGCTCCAGATTCGTTGACATAGAGACCACGCACTTTAACCAACTACGCCACGGACGCCACGTTATGCTATGTTACGTTATGTTATATTATCTTATGTTATGTTGTTATGTAATGTTATGTTATTTTATGTTATGTTATGTTATGTTATGTTATGTTATGTTATGTTATGTTATGTTATGTTATATTATGCTATGTTGTTAGGTTGTTATGTTATGTTATATTATGTTATGTTATGTTAGTTTATGTTATATTATGTTATGTTATGCTATGTTACGCTATGTTATGTTATATTATGTTATGTTATGTTATATTATGATATGTTATGTTATGTTATGTTATATAACGTTATGTTGTTGTTATGTTATGTTATGTTGTTGTGTTATGTTATGTTATTATGTTAAATTCTTATGAAAGTTAATCTGTTATATTATGTTACGTTAAGTTATGTTCTTGGTTTATGTTATATTTTGTTGTGTTATGTTATGTTATGTTATGTTATGTTATGTTCTTGTGTTATGTTATATTTTGTTGTGTTATATAATGTTATGTTATTTTATGCTATGTTATGCTACGTTTTGAAGAAAATTATAACATTTTTCGGAAAATGTTAGGATATAGGTAGTATACAGAAAAGTACTATGGATAAAACGATATTTCAAGCAATAAAAATATATTTAGCAATTAATTTCTGAAAAGTTCCCTGTTAACGATGGAAATAGAAATATGCCACCGTAAAGAAATCTTAGAAAGAGGCTGCAAACGGAAAAAGCTTTCTTGTGTTCCTGTCCTTAATTTCAACACAGTTGAATGAAAAAAAAAAATTCGTCGGGAATAAGATTATATAAAAAATCTGAGAAAACCTACAAAATTACAGATTTTCATTATATGAAGTAAGGTAGATATGATGAAAATTCCGATATTTCTATCAATAAAAACATAACGATACTGCGACACAAACTTTTTTAAATAGAAATTTGCACCTAATTTTACGTATCTATTTCCACTGACAATACTTGTTCTGGTTGAATTAAATTGCGAGAAATGGAAATCGAATATAATAGTTTTATATAGCATATGCCTAGTAATGGAATGAAAATTATCGATGATGTATATTACATATTCGAAAATAATTTTAATCGACATGATACCATGAGAACAATTCATTATCAAATCAAATGCCTTCTTTGTAAAGTGGTTCATTATGGCAATTGAGCAAAGTATTTATTATTGTGATAAAGAAGGACGGATTTTGAAGAAATCTCGACTTTTTAACTTATTAGCGGATCTTTTGATGAAATAATTCGCCTTCTTTATCAGTCTCTTTAAACATGGTGCCAAAGTTTTCAAATAAAAACTCCATCAGCGTTATTTTCTTGTGTTACTTGCGAATTAAAATTCAACTATCTCCCACACAAAGTAACGTCATCAAAATAGTAAAACCTTCATAAATTTCACAAAACTTAATATATTGACACATATTGAATTACAAATAAGAATTAATCTCAAATACGCACTTTAAATTTGATATCTAGAAAAATCAAATAAAAACCTCGAAAATTTCAAGCACAGCTGTAAACAAATTTGGGGGGTATGTTGTAAAGCATAAAGTTAAACCATTTTTACATTTTTAGATAGTGTCAAATTAAATGTTTTCTTTGCAAAAATATAAGAAATACCAAGTCAAAACAAAATTCTTGTAAACAATGCGTGTCGTTGATAAATGTTGACAACATCTTAGGAATGGAATTTTTGACAATTGTTTTGGCGCAGGGCACGGCAGAGTGAAGAAGCCCGCGTAACATGTAAAAGCAAATTCCTTAAATTTTTCCATTGAATATGTTTTTAATTTTGAATTAGCTATAAATGTATTTAATTGATTTAAAACATTCTACTTTCATGGAATAGCAATGGAAAAATAAAAAAAAAACAATGTTAGCATGTAGATACAAATTATTTTTTTTATATTCTTATAATTAACTCTGTAGCACACTGAAGTAGTTCTATTGTTTAAATTTTTAATTTGTCATAAGACGGCCTTGAACAACGAACTACTTCAAAATTGAAATTTAAGCATGACAGTCCAAAATTTTAAAGCAATGACACAGTTTTTTGTTTTTTTTTTTTGCCATAGTAGTTATACTTAATTTTAGATCGAGACATAGTTAAGGAATGTCATGCGAGATTCATTGAGATAGAAACTGTGGATTATGAAAATGTCATTGAAACTATGTTGGAAGACTTTGTTAAGAGTCTAGGAAGTATTCCTAGGCATTTATACTGGACAGTAGTGTTAACACAGTTGCAATAGATTTAGAAATTTTTAACCATACACATTTACTCGTGAAAATGTCTGAACTTTTTTGAAGACAATTTACAGCACGATTGATGGGACAGTAGAATGTCTTGCGAAGTTTTACACCGCAGATTTTCAAAAGTTTAAAAAAGTTTAAAAAAGCATTTTTCCAAAATGCATCGCCGTTACATGGATTTGTTGCCCAATGAATAAAGGTGTTATTAAAAAACAAACGAGCGAGCCTTACAGTAGTCGCATATGATATGTAACATCTGACACCTCAACTTCGTAATAAAAAAAAAACGAAATGGTCGTTTCAGCCCTTGAAAGGGCATTGACCGAGCTTCTTATGATCAAATGTGTTGTGCTTTTTGCGAAATGTTTGAACACAAATCGAGATCTAGACCTACAAGCTTTATGCCGACTCCGAACGGCTATGTTCTCAAGAAGCTTTTCATGGCAGTTTTTACTCTCTGAGGTTTGCCATTTGTCTGCCTTGGTAATAGCCCTGGTTGAAAAAGCATTTATAGTGATTAAAATCATCTGAAAAGTTTAAAAAATATTCCGCAAGTCCCTGTTACGCTGAGTTGAATTATTCTCAATTTTTTTTTTGGCTTTACTTTTTTAACTTGAAATTTTTCCTCACATTTTTTCTGCCAGTAATCTCGCATATACAGGGTTGCCCATATTCGACGGACCCATGTTTTTGTTAAAAAAATCAAAGAAAAAAATAAAAATTTGGCGGTTGGCAATCTTAATCATTTAATTTGTTCCAAGTAGATTTGTTTACATCAATTTTTTAATATGATATCTCTCAAATGGCCGCCTCTGGCGTTGATGGCGTATTGTGCCCTTTTTGCAGCATTTTCCATCGTTTTCGCCAACATTTCGGCCGGAATAGCGGCTATTTCTTCACGAATGTTGTCCTTGAGCTCTTCTACGGTCCTTGGCTTGTTAACGTAAACCTTTGACTTCAAATATCCCCACAAGAAGAAGTCAGGCGGCGTCAAATCGGGCGAACGCGGTGGCCAGTCCAAATCACCACTTTTCGACATCAAACGGCCCGGAAACAAATTCTTCAGAAAATCGATTGTTATGCGACTTGTGTGCGGTGGAGCGCCGTCTTGTTGAAACCAGAACTGCCTCATACGCTTTCGACGAATAATTGGCATCACAAAATTGGTCATCATGTCGCGATAACGCTCCTGGTTGATGGTAACAGCATGGCCATTTTCATTTTGGAAGAAAAACGGCCCAATGACCGTTTTCGCACTAACGCCGCACCAAACTGTGACTTTTTCGTCATGAAGAGGCACTTCTTGAATCTCCTGAGGATTTTCAGTGGCGTAAATACGGCAATTTTGCTTATTTACGGTCCCATTCAATGTGAAATGGGCTTCATCGGACATGATAATTTTGTTCCAAAATTGCTCGTCATCTTCGGCCATTTCGATGACTCTTTGGGCCCATTCCAATCGACGAGGCTTGTCCGCAGGCAACAATCTTTGCGTCAATTGAATTTTGTACGGGAACAAATGCAAATCAACGCGAATAATCCGTTGTAAAGTGGACCGAGCCATGCCCAACTGCTGAGAACGGCGTTTTTGGGATGTTCTTGGGGACCTCTCAACACTGGCTCGTACGGCAGCGATATTCTCGGCCGATCGCCTTGGTCGATTTTTATTTGGCCTCTTCGGATTAGAAAGAGCCTCACCAGTCGAAAATTTTTCGTATAAACGCTTAATGGTGTTCTTAGAAGGCGCACTTCTCACATTTTTTAAGTTTTTAAAAGCACGTTGAGTTTTCACAATTGACTTCTTCTGTTGAATGTAAATTTCAACTATTTCAGAGCGCTCGCGTGGCGTGTATTGTTCCATGGTAAAAATCTGCTTGGACTGACGCTTCAAACGCGGTATGTCATTAAGCGATCTGACATCTCTGTCAAAAGTTATGGCGTTGCCAGATGGGTCCGTCGAATATGGGCAACCCCTCTGCTCTGGATTTACCCATCTCTGCAAATCACAAAATTATTATAATCAAATTAGATTTATATATATTTAAAAATATTAACCGTGTATGCCAAAAACAGCTGTTTGGTCTTGTTAACTTTTACTTTGGATGTTGGAAAAAATAAGGTTATTATTTTTCTTTTACATGAAGGCTACACAGGTTTGTGTCTAAACTTAATATTAGCATGCGCTGTAGTTAAATAAAATTGAAGGGAAATTGTGGCTTCGTTCAGTTTACTGTGATTTTAAACAGATATCAATGTGGTTTGTGTTGTGTAGCAGCCTAATTCGAGCCTAAAAGGCTGCAATTAGTTGTGTGATAAATTAAACGGCGCTTGCTTCCCCGACTTCCTGTTACGGATATCAGTCGCATTTTACTACATACATAGCTTCCACATGCTGGAAACCGATCGGTAAGATATTACATATCAAAAAAAGAAACGAGTCAGAAGCTCATTACTTTCAGGGATGCCTCTTGCACATAAATCTTAAAAATTAAAAATTTCTATAATTTTTTCATTGTTAATTTACCAAAATAACTTTTCTATACTCAGGACTCAGAACAAGATTTTTGTAATTATAAATGAAGACATTTTAAGTATTTTTGTGTAAATACGATAAAAACTTAACTTTAAGAACATACCAAATGTTTTATAATTTTGTAGCCATGCTTATTCTGAATGTAAAACGCTATCATTGAACTCTGCCATAATTTTCTTGAATAAATTGCGCCAGCGAGTAGATGGACGCATATGCAAATGCAGTGAATGAACATCCAGCTTAAAATTTAAATAATATTAACATCGGCGTCAAGATAAATGCTTTATAAATAAAAGATAAATTACATTTTTTTTTTTAATATTTATCCGCATTTTCTTTAATTGAACTAAAAGCATAAATTTTCTACAAACATCAGAAATTTAAATTTAATTTAAATTTACCATTAAAGTAAGCTGGCTCAACTGTACCACTTTCGAAATAAAAGCTTCGTTCATTGATGGCAAAAAAGTGCAAGTTATAAATAAGCTTGGTAATTTGAAGCTCTGCTTCTTAACAATGTTGGCAGTAATAATTGACAGTCAAACTCATTTAAAAACAAACAAACTTAAATATGAAGTAAGCTGCAAAAGAAAACGAAAAGCATGTTTGCATTGCAGCGCATAGCCCACAAAAAAAAATGCAACACTGCATGAATATTGCAAATGTCAACAAAAGCAGAAATGGCGGGATTTGAATTTCAAAAAAGGCGAACGGCAACAAAGTTTAAAATAGCAGCCGGCAATATAACAACAACTTAAACATGCAGACACACTGAAAAGTAAACGTGTGTTCGCGTAGCGTAGATTTTATCAAATAAAATAAAATAAAAAATAAAAAGAAAAAAAAAATAGAGAAACAACAAACACAAAAATAATAATAATAATAATAAAAGCCACGTGCAGCAAAAAATAACCATAAAGTTCCCGTATGCTCGTATAGAAAAAAAAGAAAAATAAAAATAAAATCAAAGAAAATAACAAAACAAATTCCAAAACTTTGGCGCGCTTATCACAAACTTGCAAATTAGTTGAATGTTCTGAGGAAACGGAAGTGGCGGCAAGCAAGTCGTTCACAAAAAAAATTGCAGAACCGCAGAAATAAGCGCATTTTGTGGATAGAGCCAGAGGCCAAAAATATTGTAGTTTTGGAGAGACAATGAGAAGTAGGCGTGTAAGTAAGTGTGCGCCACTAATGGTTATTGCGTGGTGTTGACATTGGTCCTAATCGGTGTAGGGCGCATAGCTTTAGTCAGCCACGAGATGTCGCATCAATTTTATTACCGCTATTACAAACCCGGTATTGAAGATTTTACAATTCCAGGACGGTATCAGGTTTCAAGTATTGAATTAAGAACTGATAGTGCTACTTAAGAGCTGATAGTGCGTTACCATGATAACGTTATCATATACTTTATATGATAAAGTTATTCGACATTATAAGTCGAAAATTCTGGAAAAAACTAATATGTATAAAAAATGTTAATAAAATTAAAGTAGATTCCATGATTCTTTTAACAATTTGGACAGTTTACTAAATATCGTCTTATAACACAAAATATTATGTTTACATCTTAGATTTAAGAAACTTTATTATTATAAAAAAATTATTTAAAATGTATCATGAGATAGCCTCTAATTATTCCACTTTGAAAACGGTTAAGTTAAAATAGATGGTTAAAATTCTGAAGACATGAAAAATGCAAAACACCCTATGGCTAACAAACTAGGTCTGATGGAATAACTTTATTTTATTTTCGATATTATCGTGTTGAAATTGTTGTAACCAGAGGTATAACGTGATAAATCTGCAGCAGGCAGTGAGAATAGAAAATAGTCGACTTCTCAATTAATATTAAAGCATTCTTTTAGGGGTCTCTTCTTCTTATATGCGTAAGACTTTCTGTAGAATTGAACGATGGTACTAAGTAAAATACTACATATATGTCGGGAATAGCTATACAGACATATTTTTATACCCCTACGTTTAAAAAAACGTAAACGTGGTATATTAATTTTGTCACTCCGTTTGTTACGCCCATAAGGAGGCGTGGTAGGTATAGAAAAGTATATACAATCTTGATCAGCATCACCACCCGAGTCGATTTAGCCATGTCCGTCTGTCCGTCTGTCTGTCTGTGATCACGATTACAGCTCTAATTTTAAAGCTATCATCACGAAATTCGATATTTAAGCTTGTATCTAAAAAATAAAGGTCAAGTTCGAAAATGAGCCCAATCGGATGAAAACCACGCCTACCTCCCATATAAAGTGACTTTATCAAAACGGTAAAATCTCTTAGAACTCCACAAAAATTAATATATGGACTTGAAATTTGGGCTTTGATATTTAATATACACTCTGAATATGAAATTCAACCAAATCGGATGAAAACCACGCCTACCTCCCATGCAAAGTGACTTTATCAAAAATGTAAAATCTCTTTAAATTCCACAAAAGTTAATATATGGAGTTGCAATTTTGCATATGAACTTTGATATGTAACATGTACACTGTGTATAAAATTTAACCCAATCTAGTGAAAACCACACCCACCTCCCATACAAAGTAACTTTATCAAAAAACAAAAGAGAATATTTTCTGTTAAAACTATGACGAAAATGTTTTTACAAATAAACATTTTTTGACTGCTTAAGACTTTGAATATATTTCAATTCGGACGTAGGGGTATTTTAACTTCGGCCCAGTCGAAGATCATTTCTTACTAGTATTTTTTCATTTTGAAAAACGAGACAAAAAGGTCTCCATACAGAACTTTTTTCCACGGCACCACTTAAAACGCAGTGAAAAATAAAGTCGGATGTAGAATGATTGCGTATGCGCTTGCATCCGTCTATTCGCTGGCGCAATTTACGCAACAAAATATGTTGGGCGTACAATGAAATATGTTATTGCGGTTAGAGTTTGCGCTTTGAGCAGGGATACAAAATGATTGAACGTTTTCTTTATTTTTTAAATACAATTTTAGGTGTATTGAAAGATTTTCGACTTTTCCTGCGTAAATTGCGATAGCAAAATTCCAATGTTGCTCTCAAAACATCGAATTAATGGGTCATCCGCCGTACAGTCCTTATTTGGTATCCAATAACATCTTTTTGCTTCCGCAAATCAAGGACATTATGCGTGTATAACGGTTTTTAAAGCCAGAGGAAAACGTTGATGCATTCAAAAACTATGTTTTGGACGTGTCTCAAGTGGAATGGAATAAATGTTATGACAAATGATTCGAGCACATGCAAAAGTGCATTAATCATTCGGTATTTACATTAATTCCCGAAATATATATAGTAACCCTCGTAAAGAATCAGATGTCTCATTGGGTTTCAAGCGAGACCTATCATGTGAATGTTAGATCCAAACATATTTCTTTTTTCAATTCTAGCCGCAGACTTTGTCTTTCCTCTGACAAAATTTGTGTCCAAATTTCCAAAATCTGTGTCAAAATCCTTATCATTAAATTTGCCATAATCCTTCATTTAATCCCTTCTACAAGTTTTGTCTTTTTTTTACTTTATCCTAAATCCTTTAATAATCCTTAACATGATTATTGTGCTCGACGTCGCCAAAATCTTATACAAGTCTGTGTCCTACTTCTTGTCCTAAACCTCATCCTTATTCTGCTATTGCTGCTTCGTTTGCTTTTACATTTGTTTTTGCTTTTACTTTTGATTTTGCTTTTGCTTTTGCAATTTCCTTTGCTTCTTTTTTTCGTTGCTTTTTCTTTTTTTTTCTTTTCCTTTTTGCTTTTGCTTTGGATTTTGCCTTTGCTTTAATTTTTTTTTTTTTGCTTTTGCTTTTGCGTTGGATTTTGCTTTTGCTTTACTTTTGCTTTTGATTTTTCTTTTTTTTTTGCTTTTGCTTTTGCTTTTGCTATTGCTTTTGCTATTGCTATTGCTTTTGCTTTTGCTTTTGCTTTTGCTTTTGATTTTGCTTTTACTTTTACTTTTGCTTTTGCTTTTGCTTTTGCTTTTGCTTTTGCTTTTGCTTTTGCTTTTGATTTTGGTTTTGCTTCCTATTTTGCATTTGCTTTTGTGTTTGCTTTTGTGTTTGCTTTTGCTTTTGATTTTTCTTTTGCTTCTTCTTTTTTTTCTTTTGCTTTTGTTTTCGCTTTTGCTTTTTATTTTGCTTTTACTTTTGATTTTGCTTTTGATTTTGATTTTGATTTTGCATTTTTTATTTTGGCTTTGCTTTTACTTTTGCTTTTATTTTGCTTTTCATTTTTCTTTTACTTCTGATTTGCTTTTGCTTCTGATTTGCTTTTGCTCTTGCTTTTACTTTTGATTTTGCTTTTGCTTTTGATTTTACTTTTTCTTTTGATTATAATTTTGCTTTTGTTTTTGCTTTTGATTTTGCTTTTGCTTTTTCTTTTACTTTTGCTTTTGCTTTTGCTATCGATATGCAATAAATCCATTCACGACGTTGCATTTAGGTTAGATTAAGCGGTTCCCTTAGGAGCCTCGTGACGTAATTACTTCTTTTAATCTACCATATGACTAAAAACCTCTCCTTTAATTTCGATTCATAGAATTTACCGTAGCGCCAGTAGTCACAGAGTTATAATTACATGCAACATTATCAATGTTGTTGCATTTTCATTGCATTAAATGGTTACCAACGTGGAGTCAAGACGCCAAAACAATCTTCTAGTTTATTTTTATTATGAGGTAAAATAAACCATATCATCAAATCAAACTTGAATTAGAAATATTTTATAGTAAATTCTTTGATATAATGACCCCATATATTAACCCTATGTTTCTCTGTATCGTATATGTTAATCCACATTCGCCTCTATTTCCTTTGGAAATACAGAATGTGGAATTATTGTTTTTAATCAGTTTATAAAATTTGTATATTTTTATTTATAAATTGTAATTTTGATTTAGTGCTCTGTATAAAAACAATAATAATAATAAATAATAATAAATAAAAAATCACCAAACCACAATAGCACCTCTACTAAGCAAGTTATAATTTCATGCAACAATATTGCATTTTTGTTGCATAAGCTGCTAACTTCGCAACTTGATGGTATCATAATTTATACTTTTATTTTTGTCGTAAAGTCAAGTATAAATTCTTCATTTCTGTTTTATAACAATTGTCGTGGCGTATATACTCACGGAGTTATAATTCCATACAACGCCGTTGCATGATTGTTGCATTTTCGAACTTGGAGCCGGCTCTCTCCGCAGCCTGACTATTTTTATCGTGAGTGCTAAAAACCAGCCTTTACTAGCGTTTACTATTTTTTACTGTAGCAACTTTAGTCAGCGAATTATAGTTCCATGCAGCGAATTTTAAGTTTCGTTGCTTACGCGTCTCGCTCCACCCCCTCCGTCTAGATGATGTCATTATTTTTTTATATTTTAGCCATAAGATCAGAAAAATTAATCTTTTCTGTTGTACCAGAACTTTTATCATAGCATCTATACTCAGCAAAAAACAATTCAATGCAACGCTGACGTATTTTGAAAAAATGCTTTCTTTCCAAAATTTTTTGGCAGCCTGGGATGTTAAACGTAACGTTGTCACGCCAAAACAAATTGTTAAGTTCCGTTTGCTGCACCCTATAGTTTTATGCTTGAATGTCATTTTGTTTGTTTGAGCAGTATTTGAATGCATATCAAAACATCTTCTTACTGCAGTGCTTGTTTTGAAACACAACTGCAGAAGAGCCGAAGTGCTTGAAAGCATGGCAGATGGCTTGCAAGACATTTTTCATATCAAAACATCTTCTTACTGCAGTGCTTGTTTTGAAACACAACTGCAAAAGAGCTGAAGTGCTTGAAAGCATGGCAGATGGCTTGCAAGACATTTTTCTTATGCTTGTGCAACAGTTTAGTTGATACAGGAATCGTAGCCTTTGAAACTACGCCATGGCGCAATTTAGCTAGCGCATTACGCTGATACAGTAAACTATGGATGTGTTTGTGTATTGGCGCGAAATTTTTCGCTGCAAACTTTCAAAAGTCTATTTGAAATGAAGCAAGTTGAAAGCTCTTAAGGACAATAGCTTTGTCCCCCTTTAAAAACGAGACGACAAATAAGCGTTACAACGTGGAACCGGCTTCAACGGCGCGCTAATTAAGTTGAAGGCAAAACAAGCAAAACATAAACGTAAACAATTCAATTTTGTTTCCTTTTATTTCTGTTTGTTTGTTTCTAGTAAAAAAAAAACACAAATTGCAATAGCAAACAAGGGCAAACAACAACAACAACAATAATATTGACAACAAACAAAAGTGCAACAATATTCGTTGCAGAAAGAGTAAAAAGAAGATTAAAAAAAAAAAAAAAAACAATAAAACAAACACAAAAAGTCATAAACAAAAACAAGTCGTATTCATTCATAAAAAGTCGTAAACAGTTTATTTTAGCAACGTAAACTTTATGTAAACCACACACAAATACTTACACA
This sequence comes from Pherbina coryleti, assembly GCA_943735915.1. Lineage (NCBI taxonomy): Eukaryota > Metazoa > Arthropoda > Insecta > Diptera > Sciomyzidae > Pherbina > Pherbina coryleti. The sequence continues at coordinate 15,805,249 of OX030951.1, forward strand.
CTAGCAGACAAACACAACGCCAAAGAATGCGCAGTGGCGCTGTACAAGTCAACCAAGTCGGCTAAGTTCCCCGGTAGCCAAATTGCCCAGTAGCGAAACAAAGCGATTACCCGGGTTTATTGCAGGAATTGATTTGACTTTTTTTCAATTTATTTTTACAATTTAAAGGTAGGGGGCTTTAAGGATTACATACAATTTTTTTTTTTTGTTTTTGCTCTGTGTCAAAATTTGTGCTATAGTCAATGTTCTCTATCTCATTACCTGGTAATCACTAGCTGCATAGAATGCTTGCAATAATAATGTACTTTTTTTTTTGACTGGGTTGCATTGTGTTATTGCAGTTAAAGTTATAATTATTATTTTTGACTTGTTGACTGATTGTGGGGTTTTAATTTTATCGGTTGTTGTTGTTCTAAATTAAGTTACTGGTCACGATCGCTGACGCAACAATTTTTTGCAATATTTTTTTTTCATTATTATTGATTGTAGATTGATGGTAGCTGCAAACCTTGTATTAAAATTATTTTCAGCGAAGAGAACTTATTTTTTAATTAAAATATCTGTTGTTGTTGGTGCTAAGCTATTCATATTTTTCACCTCATAGAATTGTTTATCCGTGCATATGAAAAAAGCAACAATTTTAGATTTACACGGTTCAACACTTTTTATTGACACGATTTTGATTTAATGCTGTTAACGTATGTTTGAAATATGGAGAAGTGTGTAACATGACATCAAAGGTAATAATAATATCTAATATATTGGAAATATATCTCGATTAGTGTTGGCAGACTTCATCTTTAGCAAAAGGGGGCATGACAATTTGTCTGAATGTATAGAATTTCGAAAATTTTGAGGGACAGTTGAAATATCTGAATATTATTAAGGATGATATATGAAGGAGGATAAATTTACAACGAATAAAGTATTTTTAACGAGATGTTACGTTTTACCTCGCAGCTTTTCAAAAAAGTTGAAAAAGGTAGTTTTCCAAATTGCACAGGCTTTGCATGGAATTTTTACTCGCTGGGTATATGTAGGTGCTCAGAGAAAAGTTTGATACTACCCAATAAGTAAGAAAAACATTTTTCTCCAAGCTTGCAAAAATAGTTTCAACCTCCGACGGATCTCTTACGCATTTTTCCAAGTCAACTCGGAGTCAACTTGGAGTTAAACTAGAATGATAGAAACAAGATTACGCGTTCCGCAGTCCCGTTATCTAATGCTCTCTTTCTTAATTGAGTGCCTGACGTCATGCAGCGGTTCTGTTTAGCAAAAACGATGGCAAAAGTGCGATTGCTTATGGAATTTAACGAAATTGAAAATAAATTCTTGGGGAAAAGTAAAGTAAAAATAACTACTTTCTCTCTTTTTCATTTGCGGAACGCATAATATTACTTCTATCATTCCTGGGAGTTGAACTGGAAATTGGCCTGAGATGTGTTAATTTGCAAAGTGGAAAAATTGTTGAAGTGTCAGAAAAAGTAATTTGTTTTTCTACCTGGCAACACTTGGTTTATGTGTTTCGTGTAGATTTGTGAATATTTGTCAAAAAAAGTGAATTTCAACTATACGTCTTAAGTTAAAAAATTATTTATTTGAAAGTTGTTATAATATATTCTTAAGTTCGACATTTTTTTCAATGAATAAAATAAAACAATAATTGGAAAAGCTTTCTCTTTAAATTATTATTTTATTTTTTTTTTTGAGTTGGAGATCGCTTATAGAAGGACCGTGGAGCTAAAGTGAAGATTCAGCCTTATCTCATCTGGAGATCGAAGGTCCCATTTCCCTGCATCTCAAGTGGAAGTCAAGTGAAGATCCAGCTCTGGAGATTGGAGAAACGAACTCGAGTTCAACTGGAGGTCAAGCCAATCTCCTAGGTTAATGCTTATTGGGTACAGTTAAGATTAATTCTATGACCTCATGAAAAAATAAAAAGAAAAATTAAAAAAAACTAGTACACTAAGGGAAATAACGCATATTAGCATTATCCACGCCTGAGTATAAATTTTATTCAAATATTTACGTGGATAAATCAAATGTTTTCCTTACAACTCGTTTTTTTTCCCGTATTTGAATTTTATTTATACCACACACGTACACACATATTTCATACAAGCAAGCAGCAACAGCATCGCACACTTACACACATACTCCGACAAGCAGCAACAGCATCGCACTTTGTTCCTGAGTTTATTTCTTGCATTTGCAGTTCTTACAGTTCTCATTTAGTTATTGTTGCAAGAGTAATATATTATGCATGTTTGGCAAAGAAATTAAATTATGTAGGGTGGAGTGTCAACTCGGTATTTTCAAGAATATCTTGGACCGGTTGTCATTTACCTGCATAATTTGCTTCTGCCTGAACATATTTTGTACATTACTTTTCGTTCTGTAATTTATACTATGTGCACTAATATTGCACCAACTGTCAAAAATAGTATAAATTAGAGAACGAAAAAAGTAAAGCGATAATAAATTATACAGTAAAGCATTTGATGAACGCGATAAGAAGAAAATAATACCATAAAACCATTAATAACATATTCAATTTAAATATGTTTTTTTTTAAATTCAATATTTTTATTCAAATTTTCTTTAAATGTGATAGTTTATTTTTAAATAGTAAATATTTGAAAGATATTTCAAAAAAATTCGTGCATAATTTTAATATATTTTTTATTAATTCTGTTTAAATATTTAAATATTTAATTAAATTAAAAAAGTATTCAAATAAATTTTAAATATTTACGTAGTCGATTTATTCAAATGCGTTATTGGTGCAAAAATGACTCGCTTTTTGGATAAATTAAAAAAGTTTTTGGATAAATTTAATATTTTTTTCCCTTAGTGTAAGAAATGATCTTCGACTGGGCCGAAGTTAAAATACCCCCACGGCCGAATCAAAGTAGTTATATTCAAAGTCTTAAGTAATCAATAAAATGTTTATTTGTAAAAACATTTTCGTTATAGTTTTAACAGAAAATATTCGCTTTTATTTTTTGATAAAGTCACTTTGTATGGGAGGTAGGCGTGGTTTTCACTCAATTTGGTTGAATTTCATACACAGAGCACATGTTATATAAAAAAATTCATACGCAAAATTTCACGTCCATATAATAATTTTTGTGAATTTTAGAGGGATTCTACCTTTTTGATAAAGTCACTTTGTATGGGAGGTAGGCGTGGATTTCATCCGATTTGGCTCATTTTCGAACTTGACCTTTATTTTTTAGATAAAAGCTTAAATATTGAATTTCGTGATGATAGCTTTAAAATTACGGCTGTAATCGTGATCACAGACAGACGGACAGACGGACATGGCTAAATCGACTCGGGTGGTGATGCTGTTCAAGAATATATATACTTTTCTATACCTACCACGCCTACTTATGGACGTTACAAACGGAGTGACTAAATTAATATACCCCCATTTACGTTTTTTAAACGTGGGGGTATAAAAAAATAATTAAATGCGGTTGCATGAGACCAGGTGTAAACTTATATAAAAAAGGGTTTTATGGATCTGCAAAATCTTTATCTATTTTATTTTCTTTCTTAAGAACTAAATATTATAACACGTTCACTGTCTATAAGTCACATGTGACTTTATTTGTACTCACGTCTATGAAGCATATGTGATACAAAAACAGATTGATACCAACTTCAATATACTTTTGCGAATAAAATAAAACAGTAATTGGAAAAGCTTTCTCTTAAAATCATTATTTTTTTTTTCTTTTGGAGTTGGAGATCGCTTAGAGAAGGACCTTAGAGCCCAAGTGGAGATTCAGCCTTATCTCATCTGGAGATCGAAGGTCCATTTCCTTGGATCTCAAGTGGAAAGACAAGCCAATCTCCTAGATTATTGCTTATTATTCTATGACCTCATGAAAAAACAAAAGCAAAAACCATTAAGGAAGGTTGCATGAGACCAGATGTAAACTAATATAAAGAAGGGTTTTAGGATCTGCAAAATCTTTACCTATATTATTTTATTTCTAGAGAACTTAATATTATTAACACGATCACTGTCTCTGAGTCACATGTGACTCATTGACTATATTTGCTCACACTTCTATCAAGCATATGTGGCGTTTTAATCTCACGATCTTGGTGGCCAATTGGCTGGTCCATTTCGGGAGATAACGCGTATGCCAAATGTTTGCTTCAATAAGTCGACTTTTTGAAGCGCTTTATGGCATATGGCCCCGTCTTGTTGGAAAAACATGTCTTCATTAAACATTTCTTACGATCAAAGTACGAAATAATTGGTAATCTTGACTTTATAGCACTCGTCGTAATCAGTAACACTCTTGCCGGCTTCGTTTTCTTAAAGAAGTAAGAACCAATGATTTCATCGGCACATAAAGCACACCAAACACTGATTTTTTTTGGATAAAACGGTGTCTTGAAGATCTCTTGTGGATTTTAAGCACTCTCAATGCAAGAATTTTGCTTATTGGCATGCCCATTGAGCCAAAAAGAAGCCTCATCATTGAACGAAATATTAAGATAAAACAGTGCGTTGGCTTTCAGTTCATTTTCAGCCGATTGACCGAACGTGCGGCGCTACCTATAGTCATTCAGCTTTAATGCTTGCACCAGCTGGATCTTATAAAGTCTTTATGATAATTTCCATAAAAAAGATGGATCCAGCTCCAATTTTTGCGCTCTAATCGAATCGTCTCATTTGGAATCGAATCGTCCCTTCTCAATTATACGCTCTACAGCAGCAATTATTTCTTAGGTGCGCACTAGTGTTTGCGGATGCGTAATCTGCATGGTTAATTCCATCAGTCACTCGAATGGAACATTATGTCGTAAAGTTATGGCGTAAGTCTATTCATTCATTCATTATTCCAGGATCTGAAATAAAAGTGATTTTCTTTCGGATTCGTAAAATTGTATTTTACGATCCGAATCGTTATGTCGTATTCGAAATTCGTAACATTTATATTCCACGTTCCGAACGCATCATCATTTGACAGTTTTTTCGCGGATTTTTTACGACAGCTTTGCACCGTCGGAATTCATTGGGACTCCGAAATTTTAAAGCGAAATGTTGTTTATTTTATCAAAATATGCTCCATTAAGGAAAATATGTAAGTATTTCTCCTTTAAATCAACAAAAACAAAAAAGGTTTTTTCTGTTTATGTAGGTAAAAAATCTGAAATAGAAACCAAAATACGCGTTTGGTCAATTTGGTCATTATCAAAACCGAAAATGTTTTGAAACGTTTCTTATTCAAACGTTAGAAATAGTTCATTACACCAATCCCAAATTTGTGTCGAAATTTCCCGAAAGTGTATTGAATGGGATTTGAAGACACACATTTTTTTATTGTTGCAAAAATGCTTATGTTGAAAACTGGCCAATTCGTTGCGGCCGGAAATAATCCAATCTGGAGTCGATTCGCGGCATGCATGGTAGTTGAAAAAACAAATTGATGGACGTAGTTGACATATTTGAAACGGTTTTTCTCGATGACAAGTGCCGCAATTCGGACACAGATCGAATACATTCCTATCGAAACAAAAACGTCGGCTTCCATCATCAGTTGCGTGGTTGCTTCTGACAGTTTTCCTTCTATCAATTCGATTACTTACAAATGCTCTGGAACGTGCACTACCTACATTTCGTTATCCATTTCAAAAGAATCGCTGTAGTCTCGCAATATTTTTTGCCGAACTTTCATAGGTCTTCTTTGTAGCGTATACTCTTCATGCTGTGCAAAAAATTAAATTGCAATGGAATTAATTACTTAACACTTAACACTTTAAACTTAACACTTTAATTAATCACTTTTTATTTTTAAATTTCATGTCTCTTGTCAAAAACAGCTGTTTTCGAATTTTCGATATTAAATTTCAATGAGGCAACTTCCATTTTGTTTTGTTCGGAACCTAGCATAGCAAATTTTTCGTATTCGTAGCGTAGGCTTACGTTCATAGATTTGTTACGACGGATCCTAGAATGGGACTGATTATAAAATGAGAAACCAAACTGAGTACATATGGTAATAGAATTGCCAGATCTAACTACTGTATGAGAGTTTTTAAAATTTTTATATTTTATATGTGCAGAATTATCAAATAAACGAAGAGTTGCGAAAAAAAAGTTTTTTGATCGTTAAGGGGGAATAATTTACACATGAGCCTCATCTTGAATGAATGAATGAAGGTTTCGCAGAATATCGGCTTAACCCGGGGACTGTATATTAATACGTCAAAATAACTCAGTGTTTGTGTATGCTAATGTGGGCTTAAATATAGTGCACTTTAATGCTAGAAGCTTAAATTATTTCAAACTGGACTATATAAAATATGTCTTTGAGGACTCGTCGGTTGATATAATATGTGTCTCTGAACTTGGTTTTGTTGTGATGTCTTAGATTCTGCTTTTAATATTAAAAATTTCACACTTTTTAGGAATGATAAGATTGGGAGAAGGGGTGGCGGAGTAGCTATATACTGCCGGAGTACCTTAAACGCTAAAGTTCTTAATAAATCACCTAAATCTAGTCACATTGAATACCTGAATGTTTGTATAGCTGACAACAATACAAAAATATTTTTGTCATGCGTATACAATCCGAATAAGTGCAATAGTCTTGACTCTTTCTTTTCTGAAGTATCTGATAACTCATTAGATTTTACTCATTTTGTTATATGTGGTGACTTTAATGTTAATCTGTTATGTAATGACATTTCAACATAGTCCATGAATGATAATATCTCATCTGTCGGTCTGTCTGTTGTAAATTATTCCATGCCCACGCGTTTCTCGTCCAATGATAGTCCTAGTCTTCTTGATTATTTTATTGTGTCTGATATATCATCTGTGCTGTTGTTTGATCAAATATATTTCTTGTCGGATCATGACCTAATTTTCTGTACACTTGACATTAAGCTATCTCGTTCCGTTACGTCAGATGTGTTTTCGTATCATGATTTCAAGTCTATTGATCACCAGGCCCTTCTTTGTGATCTATTTATAACTCCCTGGAATCAAGTGTGGTTTTGTCCTAATGTTAATGGCAAACTGTCCATGTTAACTAGTGCAATAAATAACTTATTTGTTAAGCATGTCCCTGTTAAGACTGTAACCATTAAAAATGAGTCTTGTCCGTGGTTTACATGTCATGTATAACGTGCGATATAAAAACGAAATAAGCTGCAGAGTATGTGGAGGGTTAACCCCTCACCTGAGAAATGGGAAAATTATAAACGTGCCAGAAACGCCTCAATAACTTTAATAAGACAGTCAAAAATAAAGTTCTAAGTTAAGGCCATCGCTTCCATCCAAGATCCTATGGAAAAATCTGAAAAATCTGGGCATTGGTGATAAACATCTCACTAACTGCGAAATTCATCCTGACATTCTCAATGATATTTTTCTTTCTAACGCTCAAGAAAGTCTAAGCAGCATTTCGAGTAATCTTGTTTTCTCGTATCCTCCTGTAGAGCAAACATTTCAGTTTTCCATGGTTACGGAAAATGAGGTAGCAAAGAGCTTAGCGAACATTAAATCAAACGCTGTTGGTGACGATGGTATCAATATAAAATTCTTAAAGATTATTCTTGCTCACATTATTGGGCCCTTAACTCACATTATTAATCATTGTCTTACTACGTCCTCTTTCCCTTACTTATGGAAAACTGCAATTGTAACGCCAGTCGCGAAGAAAACTACAGCTTCTGAGCCTAAAAATTTTAGACCTATAAGTATTCTCTCGTCCCTAGCTAAAGCATGTGAATCTCTGATGGCTAATCAAATTTCATTATTTCTAAATCAGAATCAGTTCTTGTCAACACTCCAATCTGGTTTTCGTACTGGTCATAGCTGCTCAACTGCTATGCTTAAAGTATTGGACGATATAAGGTCTTGTTATGACGATGATAGGTTAATATTACTTTGCCTACTCGATTTCTCGAAGGCTTTTGACACTGTCAATCATGATCTACTTTGTCAAAAATTAAAATATAGTTTTGGTTTTTGTGACAATGCTATTCATCTATTAAGTAGCTACTTGACCGGTAGAGTGCAAAGGGTAAAAGTTGGCATGAATTTCTCACAGCCGAAAATTGTTAAGTGCGGTGTACCACAGGGGTCAGTTCTGGGCCCGCTGCTCTTCTCTATATTCATTAATGATATTTTTCGTTGTTGCAAATACTCGTCAATGCATGCTTATGCTGATGATGTACAGATTTATTTAACTGGTAGGAAAAACCTTATGGAAGACTTAGTATATAAACTTACTGAAGATCTGAACAGCGTTAATCAATGGGCTATGAATAATGTGCTTAATTTCAATGCGCTTAAATCATATGTGTTACCAATTTCCAAACAAAATGTTGACTTTGGATCAATTCCAGAGGTATTTATGGGCGAGAAATCCCTTAAATTTGTTAGTAGTGTAGTAAGCCTAGGATTTAATATCAATTCCTTCCTCACTTGCACAGATCACATCAACAAAGAAGGGAGCAAAATCTATTACATCCTGCGAAACCTAAGAATATCGGCCGAGTACACACCTGCTGAAATACGACGAAAACTGGTTATACAACTAGTCCTTCCTGTGATCACTAGACAGCGGAAAATATGAAATTGCATATTTGTATTGAATAACCGCAAAACAATTTCGATGACACAGATATGTGTCGCGTCAAATTCTATCTTGAAAAACACAACATAAAATTTGCATATTTTGCATATTGCATAAAAAATGCATATGCAAATAAAAAATTTCATATTTGCATATAATATGCATATGCGAAATGTATGCAAGTCCATTTAACAGCAACTGCATGTCTGCGTGTGTTTGTGGACCAACAATTACTTTTGTCATAGAAATGGGCGTATGCAGGTGGAGCAGGGAAAATGTGCCCCTTCCCCCCTGCTTTGCATTTTTAGAAATCCTGCGGACACCGATGATCATAGGTAAATTAAGTAAACCGAAGTTGAGTTCTTCAGAAATAAAATCAACCCAAGGTTGAAGATGTTTGTTGTTGTTGTTGTTAGAATAATTCGGGCAAAGCGATGGCAAGAGTTCAAGGCCCCTTTCAGAAAACTGAAATCCGGTGTTATTTTTTGGCCCATCTTGCTTCTTTTTTAAGATATGGCGCTCTTTCTAATTTTTTAAGGTTATTATTTTGACCGATCCCTCTACCTGTGCGTCTCGATTTTGAGACTCCCTTTAGATAACCCAAAATCACGGTTATTTTTGTCTATCTGCTTCGTTTCGAGTTATGCTTTTTCTAATTATTTAAGTTTAAAATATATTATCGACTCTCTTTACTTCTGAGCCCTTTTGAAAACTGAAAACGATTGCTGAAAATTTTTCGATGCGTTTTGATGGTGCACTTGGTGTGCTCGCATTGATTTCCTGTTACTTTTACATCAGTGTCGTTCTATGGTTTGATATTTTATTTCATATTAAAACCTTCAAAATACAACGACACTAACGAAGAGCTTTTAAAATATGCAATTCTTGTTTTGTTGGCTTTGCTTCATACAAAACATTTTTGTTCGATGTTATGGCTACACTGAAAAACACTACATCAACAAGTGTATACTATTCAAGTATTGTGAATAGAATGTTCTGTGCAGCTCTTTATAACCAACCCATATAAAAAGTATGTATTATACCACATGTGTATAAATTCATTATATGTGTTTCAAGTTGTACAATCATTAAATTTGAATGAAGCAGTGTTAGTAAAAACCGCACAAGAGTTATTTCAAAATTCACTTTTATATAGGAGTTTCATTTGTTCAAGCCCATTTCTGACAATTTTTTTAAGTTATTGCCAGTTTGGAAGGAAAGGGTATGAGCTTAAAGAAATCTTACGAAATATTTGAGAAAGCCCAAGGAATTATAAATGAAGTTTCTGAAATGTTGGGTGACGACCTTCGCCTTAAATTAAAGCTCGTTATGGAAAGAAACCCAGATTTATATCTGTTTCAAAAGCAAACGAAATTTTAAATAAAAGTGCAGTGGATTACCTGGAGTAATATAAAATTATTTTTTCTAAAAAGCGGCAAAATTTCGTCGTAATTTCAAATTTTTTATGTATGAAACTTTAAGTTGAAGTTAACGTGTCGATATCGGAAAGAGCGGATGGTTATCATAATAACTTAAGTTTGGCAGCACCTAGAAAAAAAAAATAATTCATAAATAATATGAGTATGGCTATCGTGTGAACTAAAATTTCCAAGTTTGGTCAAAAACAAAAAAATTTATAAAGATTTAAAAAAAAAAATAGTAAAAAAGTTAAGTTTTTTTCTGGATTTTGTGCAAAAAAATATAGAAAAAATAAAAATGTTTGCAATATTTTAGTTCACACGAAAACTATACATGTATGCGGTTAAAACAAAGTATGCGGTTAAAATTTGGAGATAATCGGACAAGGTAATCATGTTTAACGATGGTAACCAGGTATAAAATATTCATATGTTACATATGTATAGCATACATAAATTGTATTAAAAATTAATAAAAAAAATGTTTTTTGCAAATGTTTTTTAGTGTATTTATTCACCCCAAAAAATTTTTTTCCATTATCTCTTAACGTTTTCCTGAACAAATTTTTTAAATGTTCACTCGAATACCGAGTGCGCCAAGTAGGGACATGCCTTAATAAAACGTAAATAAAATAATTGTTTCATTTTTAACATTGTCTTTCTCAAGCAACTTTTTAAATATAAAAATTAATTTGGAAATTTTATAATTTCAGAAAATTTTAATGACTCTATAAGCAAAAATATGCAGCATATTTCTTGCATATGTAGAAAATATGCAGCATATTTATTGCATATGCTTTTGCATATTTTTTGCATAAAATTTACATATCATAGATATGGAGTAAAACATGCATTCATGAAGTCAAAATTAGTACAAATCCAAAATTTGACTGCAATCAGACTTCAAATAAATTTTGCATACAATTCCGCTGTCTAGTGATCACTTACTCAGAACTTGTGTATAGTAAGCTAGACTCGCGATCTCAACTAAAGCTACAAATTGCGTTTAATCATGCTACTCATGCTAATCATGATATGTCTATGGCTTACGCAAATTTGACCATCTAGCTGAGTTAAAGAATGCTATACTTGGTTGTGATATAATAAGCTACTGTTATGCCAGAAATTGTATTTTTCTGCATAAACTAATACATCTTAAATTCCTCTCTATTTATTTGAAAAACTTAAATTTAGTCGGTCGCACAGAAGCCATATGCTTATTATTCCAAATTTTAACTATCTTAATTCTACAAGATTATTTTTTATTAACGCTATTAGATTATGGAACACCTTACCTAATCAGCTTAAATCAATAGTGTCGATTTCACAATTCAGGCATGCCATTCTGAAGCAGTTTTCACCAACGAATACTTACTAAAAGTCAATTCTCACCTCTGTCTCTTAACCCTTGCTCTTCTTTTCATCTATAGCTATTTCTTCTTTAATTTTAAACTTATGTATATTGAATGTATCAACGCTAATTTTGTATGATTATCTTTATTTTACTGTATAATGTCTCGAATTTAAATTTATTTAACTATGATTTGTAATTAAATTAAGTTTTAATTGTAAGTCATACTTTGAAATTTTACTGTTTTGTATTTCGATCTATGAAACTAGTCTATAAACTTTGTACTAAAAAAGAACCTAGTTCTTATTGTACTGATGAACTACTAAATAAACATTAAATAAACATTAATGTTGCCTTTTTTGCACTGGCAACAAGCTGAGGTTTGAAGTTTAAACCTTGTTGCTATTTTGCTGGAGCAGCTCTGGAGAGCTGATAAGACTGTCACTCAGCAAGTCAGTCATCTCAACCAAGTGTCAATGTCAAGTTTGTCGTTTGGTGTGAATGACGAGGGGATACATATTACAAAATATTATCACCTTCAATGTAGGCAAACATTTCTTATTTGCACAGCAGCGTTTTGCGAGTTCTTTTTTTTTGTTTTTATTTGTATTTATTACAAATAAATCCATTTTGCACGCTTTCGAAACGTCAGCGAAATGCGGCATACGACTCAAGCACTGCCGTCTTTAACAAATTGTTATTGCTGTTGTTGCTATTGTTGTTGTTGCTGACGATATTCTTGATGTTATTGCTGGGTCTGCTAAAAGTTGTGGTAGTGCAACAATGGCGTCGATACCGTGTGGCTATCGTCACCAATGTCGCACCTCTGTGCCACATATTTTGTGCTGTGATATTCTGACAGTCACTTTAGGACTGAAGCGTGGGGTATCACACTTCAATTTCTTTGAATTCAGGAAGTGTTTAACAGTGCAGGGTCTGTCATAAATAAAAAAAAAAAAAAAAAAAAAAAAATGCAAACGATTTGTTTGCATTGGGGGAAAAAACATTTGTAAATTCTTATAAATCATAATTATCGAGAATAACTATTTTGCTTGGCAGTTGTTTACTTTTCCTATTTTGCATTCGAGTTCAGTAAATATTTGCATTCAAATTGAACTCAGTTAATTTTTAGCAAGAATTCGTAATGACAGAATATTTGTTGCTGGGTAGCTACAATGTACATTTGTATTTCTAAGATATTCATTGCCTTGTAAAGTAAGATTTTTTTTTCATGAATTACTCGTAAATCTGAATGTTGCAAATGTAATGTTCGGCAATTAGTAATTAACAGTGGGCTAATAAGCAAAGAAAACAATCAAAAAAATATTTATTTATTAAAAAACAAATACGTGTAGGAGTCAATAAAGTCAATGTTTTTGAAGTCAATTAGCTCTTAGTCAATTCTGCTCTTAAGTCAATTCTGAGCTCTTTTGCTTGTGTTAGGATAGAAATACGAACACAATCTTATAACTTTATGATTTTCAAAATTTACTTTAAAACTTTTTTTTTTATATTTGGTACATGCTTAAGTATCGTAACTGTGGCATTGTTGATGTGAATTTGTTGATCTGATTAGATTAGTTGGAGTTAATTATTTGAGTTAACAATTTCTTAACTTGCATCTGTTAATTGCAAATATTTTAGTGACATATAAACTTGCACGCAAAGAAAATAAAACGTTTGTCGTCAGTTTGCCAAAAACGACCTTCGTTTTTCAGGCTTGAAATCGCTATTTGCAAACGTTTCAACAATTGTCATAATAATAATCAGTTGCGAGAAATGCGTCATTTATTTGCAGGAAATTAATTTCGGTTGTGTTGCGGCCGTGACACAGTGGGTAGAGTGCGTGACTTATACGCCCGAGAACCCTGTTTCAATTCCATCTGACACAGAAAGTTGTTTCAATTGAATTAATTTTTCTGTTCGACCGTCATCTCTCTGCGGACAATGGCAAACCTCAGAGAGTAAATAATGCCCTGTAAAGCTTCTTGATGAAGCTTCGTGCATGTTCACATTAGCCGTTCTTAGTCGCCATAAAACAAGTAGGTCCAGTCCTCGATCAATTGTGTTCAAACATTTAATAAACACTCACATCACAATTTGATCATAAGAAATTCGGTTAAAGTTCTTTCAAGGGCTGAAATGGCCAGTTTATTTTATTTATTTGTTTATTTGTCATAAACGCGAGTGATTTTTAAATTATAGCAATTGAAGAATTTGTTTTTCCCAACTGAAAAGTTAATTTGTTTTCCCTTCGTTGTATAAACACAACGCTTATAGTTCAGAGTAGCTTTTTGGACAAATTGTTACTATATATAACAAATTGGTAATTTGCTTAATCCGCGGACGGAGATAGCAACAGAGGAGCGATGAGTGCAAACCATAAGAAGACGAACGGACATAGGAAGAAAGATAATTAATATAATAATTAGAATAGTAATGACCGAAATAGCTTCCGGTATATATATATAAGATATATTTTTAAGTCGATGACAACTGAATATTCGTTTGCGGCAACTACAACTCGCAGAAGTGTAGTTGCCGACTTTTTCAGTTACGGTTAACGAAAAATTTCTTTGCGTGTGAATATTGCCGGAGCCTAATCTTTTCTCGTTTGTAGCCTTTAGCCAGATTAAAGAACAGTTCGAGCTAAACTAGAGCTCCTCTTTTGGTCTGGCAGCCATTCCTTTCATTAACTTCAAATCCTTCATTCCCTGGTACCGATTACAATCATATCTTATAGTTTTCTCCCAATGCACTCTGTAATACGATACAGTAAGAAACTTGTCTTAATATTGGTAATATCTTAAACTTGGTGGGTCCTAATTGCTACTTGACTGTGTGAGTATAAAATTATTTGACCCACATAGTTATTCCACGAAGATATTTTCCAACGTATACCTTACGAACAAAACAGCAAACAATTTTTTGGGAATCTAATTTTTTTTGAAGTGAAACTTCTTAGGCGGCGCTTCGAAATTTGAATGAGAATATTGAGGAGTGAAATTTCAAGGTCAATTTACTTCATTTCGTTACACGATAGAGAAGAAAGATATGTTTTACAGTAGAGAGAATGAGAGAGATATACATTGTATAAGACTGAAAAAATTTCTTTGTCAGCGCTGAGTATCGAACTTGCAATCTCAGTTTTATAAAGTCAACGTGCTATATGCAGGGCTAAGGTTTTCATATATAAATGTAGTCTACATACCAATTAATCAAACTACTTTTGCTGTAGATGCCCAGCGGGAAAATAAACAGCGCTCCTAGCGGGAAAATATAACAGCCTTATTCATAAACACATTTTAGAGGCAGTGTAACTTTAAACAAGAAAACGCTATTCATAAACATTTTCGCAACCATGTTTTTTGTTTGTCTTTTCGTTTTATATCAAAGACATGCTCCATATGCGCCCTTTGCAGCATTTTTTTTATGTGGCGGCCATTGCAAATCCATTGGAATTCTTAATTTTTGTAGAGATTTTCTTTAGTTCAGACACAAACCTTACAAACATGAGCAGCGAATGAAAAAATGTTTATGAATAAAGCCCAAGAATGATAGAAAAATAGATTGCGCAGATAGTAAAAATAATTTTCTACGATCTGCGCATCTACGTTACGATAGACTTACGATATGAGCTTACGATATGGCTTTCTGCCAAGTCTTGTTAAAAATGTGAACAAATATGAAACAATGGCAAAAGATTCAAGAAACAAACTTGGTCTAGCGTGACGTCATGATCGTAAAAAATACTTTGTTCGTAGCTAGAAATGTCAAAATGAAAAGTAAACAACATAACGGACCTGCGCAATGCGTAATCTTTTTTTCTATCATTCTTGAATAAAGCGTAGTATGCTGTAGAAACGAAAATTTCTTAGCATTTAATTCTACACCCGAACTATTAGTGTAGAGTCAAAAATGTTTGTATGCAGAAAAAAGTAACTACAGTACGACCTTGCTCAATGCAACTAATAGAAATTCGGGCAATTGACATAGTTAACGTTGAAGAAACGCAATTAAACTTCTAAACATAAAGCTTTATGTCTCTGAATCTTAGATATTGTGGGTTAATGCACTTTGTATCCTTAAATATTGTTTGGATAGATTTTTCATTAAAAATGTATTTTACAAGCAAAGAAGAACTGAAAGAATATAAGATAAAAGTTTATGCAAGTTTACGCAAATGCAAGTTGCGATAATTGTGCAATTCTTTTTTTTTAATGTTGCGTTTACTGACAATGAGTCAACGATATACAGCCTTATTCAATAGATTTCCTTAAACAACCGTTCGAAGCTTGTTTAGTTACGCATTGTTTGAGGCTTTACGCAGCCTCTACGCAATTTTGCTTAAGTTGTTATTCATAAAAAATTTTTCATTCGCTGCTTAAAATATACACATTCAATAGTATGTTTAGTTTTTTTTTATTAAAAAAAAATTAATATTAAGGTAGATACAGCACTTTTTTTAGAGCGCTCTGTGAAAAAGGTGAAATGCGGTGAACAAGATTGCTCCTCCTAAATTCATCTGAAACAAAAAAATTAATAATATTATTAAACTAGATACTTAAAACTCGTACTTGTCATAGCCGGACTTCCTAACGTAAAGTAAACAACAAAACAGCAAACAAAGTAAACAATAACTAATGAATGAAGCTACGAAAAATAAATCCTATGACAAGTACGAGATTATTGTGAATAAAATAAGCCTGCAAAAAAGTCAAAACGATCGGTTCACTGAGTTTCGAGAAATCTTAGCCTAATAGCCTTATTATATAATATAAGATTATATTAAATCCTAACTAATATTTTATTAGAATACTAACGTTGGTATGTATATCCTTAATTCAATAAATGAATATAACCTCTATGAATTTTGCTCATATTACACATATTAAATTATTATTCATAATATTGCAATATAAAATTATATAGAAACCCAAATTCATGAAGTATATGCTGTCGCCCATGACGCCAACTTGACACTGTGCGCAAGAAAAGTTGGAATAAGTTCTTTCAATAGATAACTATTTTATACATATCTTAGTTATATAATTTTATATCGAACTATTTACTATTAATAATAGTAAGTATAATGTGTGTGTGAAAGTTTTAGTTATCTTTTCACATTTAAAGTTTTGAACAAAAAAGTATTTATAAGGCTTAATTTTTTTAAAGCAAAAATAATAACTAAAATTTGTCCCATAGTTTTTGAGTACAAAATAACCGGTAATTTTTGATTTTTAGTTTTTAAGGCAGAAATAAAAATGAAAGTTAAGATCAAGTTTACAGTAGAGGTAGATTTATTGTTGTGACATTGTTCTGTGAAACTCCTTATTAATATGCCAAAAAAATTTTTGAAAAACAAATTTATAAATGCACCTGAATCTCCCATTGGCAAAAAAAATCATTGCAGTTATGTAAAATAAAAAAATCCCTTTTTAAGAAATTATTCTCTTAATATGCGGAATATGCAACACTTGATTTTCTCACGATCATACTCTCGCTCTCAAACTTTCAATAAAGCTACGCTCTGAGTTTTCTCCCTAGTGCAGCGATGGGTTCTATTCCAGATAGAACTCTACGCCACGTTACGTTGCGTAGCTTTACGATTGCATAATCGAGCCTTTACACTAAAATCGTTCTTATTCAAGAAAAGAAAGAGTGTATACAAAGAAGAAGTTTCACTTCTTTACTGTATACACGGTATACTGTATCTTTTTTTTTTTTGTTAATTGTTATTCTTGTACAACTATTAAGGTTATGTTAAAAACATTTCAAATAATATTCTTCTTATAAAACAGATTCTACAGCGCTTAAAAGCCGTTGACCAAAAGTACTTGCAAAGAGTAAATTTTACTTTAAACGCGCTTTTCTCCAAACATAATTTTTCAAAACGGCCCACACTACACCGAAAAAAAAAACAATAGTAAAATTACCTAAGTCGGCTTGGGTGAAAATAAAAACTTATGGAAATTAAAAACTTATGCTTATTCACCAAAGTAATATATTGTTTAAAACATTTTTTTTTGTATAGAAATTAACAACTGATGCTTATTTACCAAAATCATATATCGTTTTAAACATTTTTATGAATAAAACAATAAACTACTTTGGTGAATAAGCATAAGTTTATAATTTCCATAAAAAATTTTTTCATCCAAGACCGACTCAGGTGATTTTACTATTGTTTTTTAACTAACTGACTGATAGTTTTTTTAATCTGTTTAAAAAGTAAGTCTTTTACCAAAATGAGCTTTTACTTTGGGAAATTTGTCCAGTTTTTACGAGCAACAACATGGTCGAAAATAGCGTCTATATTTCGACTTTTTTTCCACGTTTCATAATTTTTTTAATTTGCTATTTTTTCATTCCATTTTGGTAAAGGATGTGTGCATTTAAGGGTCTATTTTCGAATGTATTATTTTCTTTTTTCAGAAGATCTGGAGCCGAGCTATGATGTGGCCCTATTTCCACCTTTTTTTAAGCACACCAACTTCAGCGTCATCTTTATATTTAAAAAATATACATATACATATATATATTTTTTGTATATAATAAACTTTTTTAGAAAATATCTTTTTAAAACATGCCTTAATTTTAACCGATTTTGCCTTAAACCGCCCTTAATGGCATATACGACGGCCATTTGATTAGTCAGTGACTTTTTTTTTTAATAAAAAGTTATTTTTTTTTGTGCAAAAAAGCGTTTCATTTCTCAACTTAGTGTCCTTTTAGATCGATACTAGATTTAGTTCTGTGTTTCTCCAATTTTTTTATTCCTTCCAAATAATAGGTTTTATCAAGGTTCTCAAAATTGGCGTCTGTTTCAGTTATGACCTCTTCTTTCGATCCAAATCTTTTACCGCTGATCCATTTTTCCCATTTTTACCGCCGATACAGTTTGGAAATAGAAAACAGGGCAGGGGGTTAAATCTGGAGAATATGCTGGATGGGAATAGCAGCTCTTAGCCCAATTTATACATTTTTGTTATGGTGACTACAGACTTGCGCGCCGGGACATTGTCATAGTGGAAGAGCACTTTTTTTCTTTGCCAAATGCGGTTGTCATTTTTGCTTGAAAAAAAACGAATTGGTCATTTCAGCCCTTTTAAGAACTTTGACCTAGGTCTCTTATGAACATATTGTGTTGTGAGTGTTATTCGATGTTTTGTACAAAAATGCCAAAAAACTGGTCCTACTTGTTTTTATGCTGACTCCGAACGACTAATTTTCGACATGTTTTCCAGAAGGTTTATATGGTTTTATTTACTCTCTAAGGTTTGCCATTGTCTGCAGTGAGGTGACGGCCCATTAGAAAAATTAAATTCAATTGAAAAAATTTTCTGTATCTGCTGGGGTTCGAACCTGGTCTTGAATTGGCATCGAGTGGTTCACGCACCTCTTAACGCATTTGGCCACGGCCGCCATGGTTTTGCTTCAAATCAATGTCGAATATATTTAACAGCTGTGAATAATATTCGCCTTCAATCGTTTTACCCTTTTCAAGGTTATCGATGTGAATGACGATGTGAATGATCCTGACGAAGGTACGACCACAACGGAATTCATTAAACCACTTCTTAACCAATGAAATTGCTGTTGCAGAGTCCCCATAGTATTTATCAAGCCTTTCCATGGATTCAGTGATAGTTTTTTTTATGCAAAAAAAAAATGCTTGATGAGTACATGAAATTCACTTTTCTCCATTTTCGTTCAAATCACGAGGTTGTCTACTTTCAATGGCTGTCAAACAAAAACTAAATGACGCAGCTTGCTCAAAATTTGACAGTACCCAGTACAGGGGAAGTATTTATTGCAGAACTAGTTACATAATGATTACTTGGTAATGGGAAATAGCTCTCTGCTGGATTACAACACACAGAAATAAGGCATTATTTTAACATGGGCTTGTCACAGGCGGTGGTAATGTGTGATGCTTATAGGTATTCCAGCTGAGGTTATTTATTCTCAAATCGTAAGCCAAGATGTAAGGTTTTGAGTTTATCGTGACTGTTCGGCTAGATTAACGATCGTTGTTGCGAGGCATTTTCGTTCACATTATTTATTCAGAAAATGTTAGCGTAGGCGTAATAACAGAGTGCTTACAGAGTAACTAGTAACTGAACTAGTTATGGTAATAATGCCTTCTCATTTCCCCACTGGGTAGTCTATTAACAGATAGTAGTTGACAAGAGCAATGTTGCATTTTAAGTTACTACGTGAGGAATTGAAAAAGTCACTGGCTTCTCAAATTCCTCCTCGTAGGGCGTCCACAGGGGGAAGCAGGGGGTGGGGGGTGGACTGAAAAAATTGTATGTAGTTCTATTTTCTATGTTTATATGTTACATTTTCATATCATCATTTTCATATAAGTGCACACCAATGCAAACCTTTGCCACCCCTTGAAAAATTCCTGCGAACGTCTATGTTTGGGGCTATTTTTAGGCACAAATAACTTTTTAAAAGGGGAATACTTGGTAATGAACTCAAGAAAACTAAGTGTTTTTTAACAAATTTTAACCAATTGAATTGTACTGGTGAAGAAATATACTCCCAAAAAAAAAAGTTGAAAAAGTTGCTTAAATTAAGTGACTTTAACTACAATTTGCCACACTGTGTCTGCTTACAGGTAGGTTCTTTGGAAATTCCCATGAGCAGCACAGTGCAGTAGAAAAAACTAGCAACAACAACGATAACGCGGTTGGCGGCGACAACACAACGTCAATAAGTGTGGCGTCTCTCGACGCGCCACTATTCCGAACGATAAGCTGGAAATTGGCGGATATTTTAAATTTAAAACTTGATTCACTTGATTCGCAGAAAACACTTGAAAACAACATTCGCCGAATGCAGAGTAGAGTAAAGCAGGGCATTAAAAAAATAAACAGAAAAAAAAATGGCAACGTACCGACCATGGTGTAGCTGAATGAATCATATTGATTAAGGTAGTTTTACGATGTGTAGATAGTAGATAGCCGATAGCTACATACACACAAACAAACACTCTGCTATGGTATGCATTTATAAATTTTCAAGTTATAAGATATATGATATAAAAAATATACAACCATAGAGTGGGCAAAAATGTGGGAATTTTGTAGCCACAATGAAAGTGAATAAAATAAGATCCGCTAGCAAAGAAGCAAGAATTCAAAAGTTAACATTTTCATTTTTTGTATTGTTTTTTCTTTTCTTTTTGTAAATTTGCCAATGATTGTATGGATATAAACATGTGCATAAACATGTATGTGTGACGCAACACATGAATGTCACCACGTATTCCGGCAGGAAATATCAATTTGTTTGAATGTGCCAAATTAAATTGAGTGGAGAATCCGCAAAGTTTTGGTTTTCTTGAAATTTAAGACGCCAGAACATAATTCGAATTCCTTTGATGTCTGAACAAAATGGAAAAAATGGTTCCATGCAGTGAATTATTTATTTATTTTTTAAGCTGGCACATGTCGAAGCATAAGAATCGTTATGCTTAACAGTGGTAGTGATGCTTGGTTCAGCATTAAGTAGAGGAAATTATTTAAATGCCATTTTTTTTCAAAGTTCACAAAAGTTAACTTTGTATACTTTAGATGAGGTTCGTTACTCAAAACTCAAATTTTCAAGTTGTTCAAACTCCAAGTTTTTAAATACGCCAGCGATCTTATATATGGCCAAGTTATAAAGGTACAATAATTGATTAAAAATATCTAGCACAACGCAACTCCAAGTCTTATATAACGTCAAGCAAAGTCTGACGTTATAGAAGTAAATCCTAAGCAAATAAACTGTGAACAAGTTAAGACCTAAATCAATGCAATAAATACACTCATAAGAATGGTTAGAACATTCAAGTCCGTCCGTACCTGCAAACATGTGCCCGCTGATAAGACTTTCAAAAAAAATTTGACCCATTTTTGATAAGATTGCAAAACAGAAAAAAAAATTGGAAAAAAGAAATCTAAATCATTTTATAAATAATTGCACTGGCGCATGGTGATAAAGTTACTTACTCGAATGAGGAAAAGAAATTGAATAAGTTTCTATGTATTTGCGGGAAGAAAGTATGACGAAGGTGCTAGTTGCAGGGGTGTGCAATGGTAGCGATACGATTAAAAATAAAAATTAAATTAAAATTGCCCGCGAAATATACAATTTATTAATTAATTTGACTGCAAAAAGGTGTCAACTTGAGAGTGGAACCCTGACCTTAACTGATTATTTTATTAAAAATTTTTAAAATGAACTGGTCGTTGCTTAAGTATCGCTGATTAGCAGCTGCAACTTTGTGTGTCTTAGATTAACGTCAATAGAACGCATTGCGTTATCAGCATTTTGAAGAAACGGTAGTTTTTATATAGCTTCAAGGCTGCAATCGTGTGATCCGCACATGACTTTTGCGCCAAATTTTTAGCATGGTTTTATCTTTATTGCTGACTTTTTGAGGGTCATCCTGTTAGCGAATCAAAACTCTTTACCAAATATAGAACTATTTTACAATTTAGGCAGGTGGAACTTTTTCAAAACATTTTATTTTAATTTAAGAATTTTCATAAAATATTTTTTTTCTTCCCTGTAAACATTTTCTGAGTGCTTAAAAGAAAATTACTCTAACAAGAGTATTTCTTATGCGTGTTTTATGAGTACGCAATAAAAAGACTTTGATATTATTGTAAAATGATTGCTGAAAAATAGGACTCTAAAAAGAGCATTTTTATGCGGGTTTTATGAGTACGCAATAAAAAGAATCCTAAAGGAGTCTTTGATATGATTCTAAAATGATTGCTCAGAAATAAGACTCTAAAAAGAGTAGTTTTTGTGCGTGTTTTATGGCACTACGATAATTTCACGCAAAAGAGTTTCTAAGGTTTTATTAACATCATATCAATGTCAGAAATTAGTGTTTACAAAGAGTTTTTAAACCATTAAAGAACCTTTAACATGAGACTTATGACTCTTCAAATAATAACTTCTATGAGTTCTGAAAGAGTCTTCGTAAGAGTCTTTAAAGATACCATTACACGAATCTTTAAAAGAGTATTAAATATGGCTCTTAAAAGAGTCTTAATTTTGAGTCCAAAAAGACTAATGACTAATGAGTTCTAAAAGAGTCTTTATTTCGAGTATTTTAAGAGTCTTTATTATGAGTCTTAAAATAGTATTAACTATGAATTCTAAAAGAGTCTTTATTATGAGTTTTTAAAGAGTCTTTATTATGAGTTTTTAAAGAGTCTTTATTATGAGTCTTAAAAGAGTCTTAATTTTGAGTCCAAAATAATACGTGAAGCAGTCATTATTATGAATCATATTTTGAAGCCCACAACCTATGAAAATTCATCATATAAAAGTCTTTGTTGAGCGCATTATGACGATAAACTCATTTATATGAGTCTTAAAAGAGTCTTATAAGAGTCATAATGTTTGCTGGGTTATTTATTTTCAATATAAGACTCCTCCTCCTTTGTTCTCAAGTTCGTTAGTTTCTTTTTTCTCAACATCACAAAACCAATCTCCTTAGTCGTTACAAACTTAGCCCTTTGACGACGAATGGGACATATATGTCCCATTTGCTTTCTGCATTATCACAGCCACATTTTTCAGCGGATTTCAACCATATTAGTACTTCTAGATAATAAACAAACGTATCCATTTAAAAACGGATAAAAGTACAAGTGTTTTTGTACCTATTGATTTAAAGGCCATTTCCATGTCAACAATTTTTAATTTTTTTTCCCCCTTTTTTTGTTTTCCGAAAATTCCGAAGTCTCGATATATTTAAATAACCTTTTAGTATTACATGTTCCACTGACTTATCTCATGAGTTTAATCAAAACCTTTTTATTCGAATTTATATTTTTTTCTGAGGGACTGAATATATTATTGGACATATGTGTCCCATTCGTCGTCAAAGGTAAAAATATATAAGAATTATACTATTTTGTGGTATATTTTATTAGAATTTTGCCAATTTTATAAAAATTCTTATAAACCAGTTCAAAGTGAACTTAGTTGTGGTAAATTTCCAAACAATTTCTGTCCTTTGTGAAGCATTTTGGCTTTTTGCAACAGGCACAAATTGTATTTGTTTGGTTTTCGATTTTTTTTTTATTGCATATAACACACCGCTTTCTGGATCCTCCTTTTAGTCTGGTTAAATAATGTCCAGCTTATTCTGGTAGTGCAAGCAGTATTGTTCGTTTATTAGTTTTTCGAGGAATGGAGTATATAGCAGCTTTTCGATTATAGAAGGAGCCTATTAACTGTGTGGCATGATCGCGCATGCTTAGGTTTTCTTTTTGTAACGACAAAGTGCTACCTTGTTCAATCCACTTGTTTCAATCCACAAATTTTTATCGTTGACGCTGAATGGGATACAAATGTCCCATTATTATTTTGAGTTTATTGATAGTAAGTATTTCTTCTTCTCTGTATCACTGAGAAGACCTATTCGACTAAACTCTTTTCTCAGTCCGGAGAATACTGCACTAACTTCGCGCGTGTTATGACCAATGATATCAATATCACCATAGATATTATCGCGTACCCTAGCTGCATAGCACTCTTGTAAAATATCGTGCCACTACGTCTCAGATCAGTAGCTCAGATGATCTTCTCCATCATTGAAAAAGTTGAAAAAGTCGCACGATAAGAAATCAACTTGTGTGAAACCTCGTTAAGTATTGAATGGAGGGGTGAGGATCTTAATTGTGAGATTTTAACTGTGCTGCTGGCGTTGCTCAATGTCATTCGTAAAGACGGATACAGGAATACAAAATTCAGACATATTGGAATCACCTATAGGTCAAAGGCGGCTTTATAATTGACAAAAAGATGGTGCGTTTCGATTTGTTTCTCTAGGATCTCCTCCAAGATTTGTGGTAGTGTAAATATTGGTCGATAGAGAATTTGACAGTTATGAAGCCTCACTCTTGAGGTCCAATCAGCTGGCTTTCGAGGGGTTTCAGTCTTTCACATAATACGCTCGACAGGACCTTATGTGCGATATTAAGAAGGCTTATCCCATGATAGTTAGAGAAAATGGTGGAAACGCCTTTCTTGAAGATTGGGCCAGGAACCAATCATTTGAAATGATTACATTTCAAACGAGGTTCCAATCGATTAGGAAGCATTCTTTCGACCATATATTAGTTGATCAAGAATGCACTTAAATCGAAGCTCTATTTCTTGAATAGCTCAGTATGTAGCTCATCGGCTCATGTTCCTTCGTTGTTTTTAAGCCGAACTATAGCTTTCAAGACATCATTGTAGTCGGGCAGCGGAATTTCAACGCGTCGTCCGCAATTGGGGTTTCCTGGATAACATCTATATTGGCGAGATCATTGCCAGTGCCACACACCCGTAGTTTTTGCGGTGAAAGCGTATCTTTATCTTTGACCTGATTATTGTCTCCATCTTTTCGTTTTTTCCCAAACTTGTTCTCATTCTTATACTTATTCTTACATTTGTCCCAATAATTGCCATACTCCTTGTCCAAATACTTGTTTTAATCCATGTCCAAATTTCGGACCTTATTCTTGTTCGACTTTCTTGAAGTGTTACACATCCATATCATCAGTGTAGTCTGGATATCTGTCACTAAATTCCCATTTTCCCGATCCCGGTCTTAAAACCATCGGCCAGTCATCTTAATTTTTCGAAAAATTGTCGGACCACATTTCTATCGCCATGCATCTCAATTTTCTCGCACTCATACTTTTCTGCCACTCTTTTCTTTCGCCAAAAAATATTGACGGAACTTTTCGGAAATACTTAATTTTCTGAAATGAAAGGACCGATATCTCAGTTTTCACACAAACGATATAAAAATATCAAGAAGGTTTCGGTTCATTTTGTTTGTTGGTTTCGGTTGTTTTGTTGTTGTGATTATTCTCCTTGGGAAAATTGCTTTATTTCAAAAACTTCTTGGAATTCACTTAATCCTTTGACGACCACTGGGACACCAGTCACCCTTTTACTTTCGAATTATTCGGGGAAAAACTATGCAATCGATTTTTTAACAAGGTAACGTTCAAAAGGAAGTGAATGTATTTTCCGAAAGTACTTAATTTTCAAGGGAAGATTTATCCCTTTGTCTAACACCCCAAAGTCGATTTGGGGATGGGAGGTGCTACAGATACAAATTTTTTGGAGAAGTTGAGGCAACATTCCATTTTCTAACAAAAAATAACTAAAAAAATAGTACACTACGACTATCCACGCGACCACCAAATCGGACGGGACCTTTATGTGCCACTGGTCGTCGACGGTAAAAATCTATGATATATTTAATTTGTTTCAAGAATTGATTTATTTGAAATAAAAAGAAAATTATTTGTATTTTTGATCAACACATTGAAATTTAATTTTTTCATGATAAATTTCGAAGCAATTTCGATCATTGGCGATTGAAAATGGTTTTGAAAAAGGTACAAATAGCATTAGTTCGATGGTCTTTGTAATGTTTGGAGCAGAAAATACATTGCTACGTCCCGTTTCACTTTTGTAGAGTTAATGATCGGACAAAGTAGTGACATCTGTAAGTTTGAATCGCTTAGGTCCCTGTCTTACAAGTTCGCGAGATGATCTCTTGCGGTTGGTGAACGAATCGATCATTTGAATAGCCAGTTGCTAGCGGACTGGTTTAGTTCCAATGCAGGTATAGAAAATTAAGCAGTATTCGACGTAGAGATTTTGTTGTAATCAATGTACGCATTATACACACTCAAATGAAAGTGATCGTAGAAAAGACGCAGGTATAATTTGGTCTTTGCCATTTGGTCTTTGCCACCATTGCCATCGTGTTCATAGTAAGAGTTAAATAAAATAATCAAAAACAGTTTAATTTTCTTTCCAATGGTGGTACCTTGATCTCTCTATGACTATTGGCTCAGAAGTTGATTCCAAAAGTGATTCCAAAAGATTTTGTTAAAAAAAAACCCAAATTTTCCAAAATCCCAAAAATCCAAAATAGGCCTTCTCTATTTTCCTCTTGCAGGTAAAAAAATTTGTTTTTCGCTACACTTTTGTTTAGTAATTTGGGGTCGCTGAAAACGAATCTGGTATTGAATTTGCGAATTTCCCAGCGGTTCAGGAGGGGTCGTCAAAGGGTTAAAATTTAACTTTTCCTGAGAAATGTCAGCCACACACTTGATACCCAATATGCTATAAGAGTAAATGTGCTATGCTATACAATAGAATGTGCTATGCTATGCAATTATGTCTGCTTCATAGATTAACATGGATTGCGTTATGAATTCAAGAAATAAAATATTAAAAAAATTTCGATTTTCTTAACTTGAACCAACACTCGCGGGATGCCACCTTAAAATTCGAATACATGGTGTTATTTCGGAAGATAGATAATTGTTTAGCTGAATAGTGGAAAGATGGAATAGTGACGGTGAAATTGATACACTTAAAATCTTTCGGGATACATGTTTGCAGAGAGATTAAACCAATAAGGAGGAGGGGGGGGGGATAAGTGCATTAAAAAAGTTATTTTGATTTAATATAGGTTACTGTTCAGAAGGAGAGTGATAAAATGGAGAAGTGACGATGTGCATTTTCTCTAAATTGACACAGTTCAAAACTTTCGAGACACATGTTTGCAAAGAAATTATTGTACAATCTGCTTCAGGTAGATTTTAGAAGGGGAAATTTATCGACCTCAAAATCCTAACGTAATGGAGAAATTTGGATCAATTTAAAAGTATTATCAGCGTCTCATAAAGTATTGTCTTATTCAAATTTTGGCTATTGAACTGTATAATTAACAGATAGTGAAAGAAAAATTGCATCATTTAAAAGCCCATTTCACTGATTTTGGGATGAATAATTTTAACGATTATTCTTATGTGACAACTCATTATCAAACACATGATTAAATAAACTATGGCACAAAAAAAAAAACAATCTGGGCTGACATTCAAGGCCCATTTGCGCTGATTCATCACTCAATTAGCAACACTTCCATATGTATTAATTAACGGAAAAACTGAAGGGGGAATTTGTTTCCCACAGCCGGAATGATGAAGTGCGGTAATCGAAGAACATGTTTTAGGCAATTACAAACACAAACGGACAGTGCCAACATTTGGCGCCTTATTTGCATTTATATATACATATATATAAATAAATATACATATAACATATATGTAGATGTAAGTGTTTGTTATACTGGAAAGCAAAATATTTTCTGTTTTTATTTGAACATTAATAAAATTTAAGTTTCTTTAGAACTAAAAATAAAAATGAAAATAATGCTAACGTCAAAATATTTACTATTTGCTAATGTAATTTTTAATGGTTTTCCATTTTTTTTTTTAATCTACTTGCCGCGGAATAATAAGGAAAAACCGCAAAAAAGAGCAGATAAATTCATGTCTGGTATTTTTAAAATGTACAGACCAAAAACGTGTTGTAAACAAAAAAAAAAAAAAAAAAAAATACAAAACAAAACAAAACTTAAAAGAGCCAAAGTTTTGTTAGAATTTGTTAACAAGAATTAAAAAAAAAAAAAAAAATCAAGAGCATTACGCAAATTACGAAAACCTTAACTAGCCCACGGGCGGTCCACTTAGTAAACGACGGAAAAAATAAATGTTTACCTGCTTAAACACATTAAGCGGCCCTTCAAATTTTGGCAGACATAAATGTTTCAATTATATTTTTTTATTTTTTTTTTATTTACTCAATTAACAGCGTTTTTGATGGTGTTAAAATAAAAAAAAAAATTTAAATTTAGTAGCTGTAAATTACCAATATTTGGCACCAGCTTAAAAGCTTTTTTATAAATATATAAAATCTATGCTGATAACTATTAATAAAATGTATATTTTGTGCCATAGCAAGTCGAATATTTGCACTCAGTGTTAAAAGTTGGCAACATTGTGCCTTATCAACGAGCTTTTTTAATGACACACTCCTTGAAAATTATAATCGTCGTCTGAGATTTGACAAAATAATAAAAAATATATATAGATGAGGAATACAAAACCCACTTTTAACTAATGCTGCTTATCATGTCATATTCAGTCATAAATACTGATATTCTAACAAATATACAAATGTCGCCACATATATATATGAACATGTATACAAGCACTCATGATAAGCTTCCTCTTTGCAATATTACTTGAAAATTGCTCGCTTTGAGCTTATTTTATTGTATCTACATACTTTTATTATTATTTTTTTTTTTTTTTGTGTTTATTTTTATATCATTTATATATTTGACCATGAGTTTTTAAAATTTAAATTCATAATATCATTCATAAATTTTTTTTAAATCTCAAGTGGGACATAAAGTGAAAATAATGGGCCATAAGTGAAATATTGAAACGTGTCACTTTCTTGTCAGAAAATTAAAATTTTCTTAAGTTGCCAATTCTGCTTCTCTACTTTTTTTTAACATTTAATATTTAACATTTAACATTTAACATTTAACATTTAACATTTAACATTTAACATTTAACATTTAACATTTAACATTTAACATTTAACATTTAACATTTAACATTTAACATTTAACATTTACCATTTAACATGTAACATTTAACATTTAACATTTAACATTTAACATTTAACATTTAACATTTAACATTCAACATTTAACATTTAACATTTAACATTTAACATTTAACATTTAACATTTAACATTTAACATTTAACATTTAACATTTAACATTTAACATTTAACATTTAACATTTAACATTTAACATTTAACATTTAACATGTAACATTTAACATTTAACATTAAACATTTAACATTTAACATTTAACATTTAACATTTGACATTTAACATTTAACATTTAACATTTAACATTTGACATTTAACATTTAACATTTAACATTTAACATTTTACATTTAACATTTAACATTTAACATTTAACATTTAACATTTAACATTTAAAATTTAACATTTAACATTTAACATTTAACATTTCGTCGTTGCGCATACAAAAAAGGTTATGTGTTTTTGAACAATTTTTCAGGAGACGAAAAAAACATTTTTGGTTTTTAACAATTTCAATACTATTTTCACATAGGCAGCTAACTTTCACATTCGCTAACTTCTGAACCAATAAAAATATCAAAAAACCATGTGGTGAGTAGATGGGGCATACATATGGCTATTAAGTGGTAAAATAAAAAAAAATCGATATTTTACACATAACCTTTTTTGTATGCGCAACGACGATTTAACATTTAATATTTAACATTTAACATTTAACATTTAACATTTAACATTTAACATTTAAAATTTAACATTTAACATTTAACATTTAACATTTAACATTTAACATTTAAAATTTAACATTTAACATTTAACATTTAACATTTAACATTTAACATTTAACATTTAATATTTAACATTTAACATTTAACATTTAACATTTAACATTTAATATTTAACATTTAACATTTAATATTTAACATTTAACATTTAACATTTAACATTTAACATTTAACATTTAACATTTATCATTTAACATTTAACATTTAACATTTAACATTTAACATTTAACATTTAACATTTAACAATTAACATTTAACATTTAACATTAAACATTTAACATTCCACATTTAACATTTAACATGTAACTAGTTTCCCTTGAAAATATGAGCAACTCATTAAAGGCTCTTAATTTACTGCTGATAACAGTTTTTTGTTTTTTTTTTTCGTTCGATTCAAGGTCCCAAATTATTGGCGCCAGCGTAGAGTACATCGCAATTACTAAAAGTTTTAAGCCAACAATCAATAAATCAACTTTAAAGTTAAGGAGACAATAAATTACAAACTAACACAAGTTGCACGATAACTGCTCGACATTGTTAGCAAATTAGCACGATTTTCACGCTCCGTCCAAAACCAATTCAATTGAATTTTATTCGTCATTACACTTCACCTGACCATGCCTCCTTATTCCACTCCGTTCCCAGCTATGCCCACTCAGGCTTATCAAGCTTTCACGCATTAACTTTAGACAGCAAGCACGAGATATCATATCGCATCACATGCGATATTTTAGTAAATTTTATTCGCTTTACTCGTAATCATAATAAAGCCCTTTATGTACTATTTTATAACTGCAACAATATATATACATATTTTACATAACCACCTTTCTTGCCTACTACGCCACCGCTTACCTTCAGCTACTTCTAAGCATTTGCTCGCTATTCATAGCACTTGTTCCATACCATTTTTTAATTATCACAAAAACAAAAAAGAAAACAAATATATAAAACGTAAAATTTAAACATTCAAACATTTGGCGCCTCAATTCTTATCAAACAGAAAACGTGTAACATTTTGCTATAAAATATTAATAAATCTACAAAACTAGGCAAAAATTTTCTTCTTCTGTTAAATTGTATTGAGTTAGTACCTAGTTTTGTAGTTATTGTTATAAATGTTGTTGTTTTCAATCAAAATATTTGATATTTCCACACAGGTTTTTTTCAGCCTAATGTTTATATTTTTTTTTTTTTTTCAATTTAACAAACTGTTAAAAAATTTTATCAGTTGGGATTGCATATGTATGAATATTTGTACATGTTGCCAACTATATTCAAATATATATTTTTTTTTTTATAATAAACGTAAATGTTTGTACAGTTTTTCATCTACTTTGTTATCACAAAGTATTATTTTAGCAAATAGTTAGTAGTTTCTTTTTTTTTTTTTTGTAATTTATTTGATATTTTTTTTTCTGGCCTTATGATTTGATGTGAACTAGATTAGATTCCGTGAGTAACAGAAGCGTTTTACTATTGATAAAAGTTTTGTTACGTGTTATTGTGTAGCTATTATGTGAAGTTTGTTGTATTTTTCCATAAAAAAAAAAATTGGTTAAGAAAATAAAAAAATTTTAAGGCTGAACAGCTGACATTCATGCATGTGGCAATGATTATGATGAAGTGTTTGCTGTTAACCTGATGATTAAGCTTTGTCTCTTTGGACTCAAACTATTTCGGAATTGGTATAATTTGAGTGGCGATATTGACAAATTTGGATACAAGTATAGCGGAAAGTAAGGAGTAAAGGAACTTTGAAAATAGTAGAAATATTTATTGAATTTTCCATTAACTTATGATGAATTTTTCATTTGATGTAGCCAAAAACTCTTTGAACCCAGTTTCATCACTTTCACTCTATCGCAAATTGTTTTCCTGAGATAGAAATTTTATATTTTCTGTTTACTTGAATTTCTGTCATTTGAATGGCTATCTCATAATAACCGCATTTCTTAAATTTTCAAACATTTTCTTTTTTTTTCTTTTGTGTTTGAATAAAATACTACATTTTGTGATAATCATTTGAACCGATTGTAACTTCAGAACCATCGGTGGTTCAAAAAGTAAAAACAGAACAAAATTTGTGTTTTGAAGAATTTAATTAAATAGTGTTATAAAAAAAAAATTAAGCTGCTTAAAAAAATGGATTTAAATAAAGCTGGTAAAATTTTTAAAATAAAATTTATGAAATAATAAATTAATAACAAGATCAAAATATATTTATTTATAAATTTTACAGTACACATACTTTTACTGTACAAGAAGAGAAAAATTCTCCTTTTGAAAATTGTTGATTTTGATGTTAATGTTGATGTTGATGTTGGTGTTGATGTTGATGTTGATGTTGATTTTATTGTTGATGTTGATGTTGATGTTGATGTTGATGTTGATGTTGATGAGTGGCGTCCGTGGCGTAGTTGGTTAAAGTGCGTGGCCGCTATGTAAAAGAACTTTGGAAACCCAGGTTCGAACCCCAGCAGCGACAGAAAATTATTTGAATTAAAATAATTTTTCTGTACGGCCGCCACCTCTCTGCAGACAATGGCAAACCTCAGAGAGTAATCAAAATGCCATGTAAGGCTTCTTGAGAACGAGAACTTTCCGTTCATCGCCGTTCGGAGTCGGCGTTAAGCATGTAGGTCCGGTTCTCGGTCAATTGTGTACAAACTTAATAACACGCACAACACAATTGATCATAAGAAGCTAGGTCAAAGTCCTTTCAAGGGCTCAAATGGCCAGTTATTTATTTTTTTTTTTTGTTTTTTTTTGTTGATGTTGATGTTGATGTTGATTTTGATTTCGATTTTAATTTTGATTTTGATTTTGATTTTGATTTTGATTTTGATTTTGATTTTGATTTTGATTTTGATTTTAATTTTGATTTTGATTTTAATTTTGATTTTGATTTTGATTTTGATTTTGATTTTGATTTTGATTTTGATTTTGATTTTGATTTTGATTTTGATTTTGATTTTGATTTTGATTTTGATTTTGATTTTGATTTTGATTTTGATTTTGGTTTTTATTTTGATGTTGATGTTGATTTTGATTTTGATTTTGATTTTGATTTTGATTTTGATTTTGATTTTGATTTTGATTTTGATTTTGATTTTGATTTTGATTTTGATTTTGATTTTGATTTTGATTTTGATTTTGATTTTGATTTTGATTTTGATTTTGATTTTGATTTTGATTTTGATTTTGATTTTGATTTTGATTTTGATTTTGATTTTGATTTTGATTTTGATTTTGATTTTGATTTTGATTTTGATTTTGATTTTGATTTTGATTTTGATTTTGATTTTGATTTTGATTTTGATTTTGATTTTGATTTTGATTTTGATTTTGATTTTGATTTTGATTTTGATTTTGAATTTGATTTTGATTTTGATTTTGAATTTGGTTTGAGGTTTGGGAAAAAACTTTTGCTGTGAAACATCAACATTTTCCCAAATCGCCAGGCAAAAATATCATACAACGATAGTGCGTTTACGTTTCATTTAGTGAATCCCTTAGTGGTGGATATCTACCTCACTTAATTTTTCATTGTTTTCAAAAGGCCAAGAAACTCATATTTACAATCGCTCCACAAAATGTGCCCGGCTATAGTGATCTACAAAGTTCTAATTCATGCAATACATTTGCATTTTTGTTACATTTTTATGCATTTAGCGGTATTTTTTCGCGATCTAATGATTTCCAATTGTTTTTTTTTTTGTTTTTGCTATGAGTCCAAAAACCAAACCTTTATTGTCGTAAGATAAAATTTTGAAATTTACCTCTACTAAGCAAGTAATAAATCCATGCAACGAAATTGACGTTTTTGTTGCATCACTTCATTTCATGGCGTTGCAATAATTTTATTTTTTTTTGTCATTAGGGAAAAAAAAAGAAATTTACTGGATATAGTAGTATGTAATAGTTTTTAATGTAACAATTTTTCTATTTCGTTGGATTTGTTTTTTTATATTATTAATTTTTTTTAGTTTTATATATCTTTCTATGCAAAATTAAAAAAATTGGCTTAGCGATGAAAATTTTCAGTTTTTATCTCAAAACAACTTTCAATAAATTTATCGATATTTCAATGTTGAAATTTTGTCTTATCCATAATTATTTACTACAATTTAATAATAACCGGTGCTGAGTGCAAACTTTGACACTTTGTCGGCATGTTGATGAAATGTGTGCCTCGGCAATTTTCTAAAAATTATTGTGGCGATTACAGAGGCTGATTCAGTCGTTAAGCGCCATAATATTTACCCACACTATGTCGGCCTTAGTGTGGGTAAATATACTAGCAAAAATACAAAAAAAAAACAAAAAAAAAAAACAGAAAATATTAAACTACGTGAACAATACTACGACCTACTTAATGAACGACGACGTCTTATCAGTTGTTGTAACTATTGGGATATTTCATATTCTATTTGTTTACCTTCAAGCTTTGTGCCGGCATTCATTGCATGCAATGCACTGCAGTTCGAATAAAGTAAATAATAAAATGTATGGTTTTTCTTCTTTTCTTGCTGGTGTTGTTGTTTTTGTTGCAATTTGTTGTCATTTGTCGATAGGAAAATAAAAATTAGTTGCAAATTTGCCGTCATGACTGACTAGAGTGATAAGAATTTGCAGTTATTTCTAATATTTTAATTTATTTATTTTTAATGAGTTCTGATTGTGGAGTATTTGATGCTTGGAAGCTATCGACAAACATTTAACAGCCGTGTAAATGCTGGGAAACACTGACTGAATTTTGGATTCAGCACCTACATAATGATAATACTCATAAATATGGTATAATTACACTAATCGAACAATAAATAAAAATGTCCATCAAGCCTCAAATTAATTTCATTATGATTTGTGTTATGTTTTGCAACAAAAAAATCATAAATAAACCAAAAAGTTTTGTTTCAATTAGCAAAATTTTGTTGAATAGTGTTACACGTGCCGGAAAATGTAAACAGAACCTTTGTACCGTTGAAGTTGTGGATTCAGTTAGACGGACAGCTCTGTCATTGAGTTTTCATTGTAAGCAAACTGCAGGCAATAAACATTTACACATACTTATATGTATTCATGTATATATATGTATACAAGTAAATGCTTGAAACGTAATTATTTGAACATTGCAAGGCAATGTTATGAACTTTAAATGCGCCCTCTGGAATGCTAACTTTTAGTGCTGCTTTCAGAGCACACAGAAAGGGGATAATTAATAAATTTAAAGTGTTTTTGGAGAGATTTGCTTGGTTTCAAAGGGAATTTAACTTGGAGAGTTGAGCGAAATACACCTCTTATTACTTTTAATAACGCTAAAACAACATTCTAACTAGTCAACATCTTTATTTTCAGCTGTAAAGCCTTGAAATGAATCGAAATAACGTTGTGCATCGTTGCGTATGAGTAACATTTATTTAAATATCACTCAGTTTAACTTCGTTTCTACGTTATGTAATATTATTATGTAATTATCCGCATTCAATTTATCTCGAAATCACATAATTGAGCAGCTTTTCAACAAAGTCATTTATTAAGTTCCCACCTCTAACCCCGCCCACTGTAACTTCAGCAAAAACATTAAATATTCAATAAGCATTTTTTTTGTATTTTTTTCCGAACAAAAGCAAATTAATTTCAAACAAAGGACAACGAACTTTTACAAAAACAATTGAAAACAACATGACGACAACGACGAGCACACATAATGACGTTTTCCTTATACTATATATCAGGCCACTCCAACAACAACTATAACACAACCACTACAAAAAACGGGCGAGTGAAAAAATGCCGCTTAAAATGTCGTAAACTATATTTAAAAATATCTCGGGAAAATCACTTCATGTGACAAAAAAAAAAAAAAAAACCAACAAAAAATATGTGAGCACGGGCCAACGCAATACTAACCAACCGCCCCGACCCGCTAACACCTTTGCTACCACTGTCTCGAGCGTCTGTAAATTTAACTAAATTTGTCGTCGTCTTCGCAAGGCGCCAAAAATAGTTGCGACAACTAGAATCGGTGCTTATTTAAAAATGCGCTGCCGTCACTTCACACACACACTCGAACATACACACATATACATATATATAAATATATACATACAAACGCACGCACGCACGCTTGGAAAGCGGAAAATTCTAAACAACCTCCGCGTTATATATATTTAGAGCGGCTGAGGCACGCCTCCCTGTTACAAAAAAAAAAATTAAAAACCAGGCAAGAAAAGAATAAAAGAATTAAGAAAAGAAAAACCCTCATCATCGTTGACAAATTTGAATTTTTCCTCAAAAAATTGATTTTTCACTCGGACGACACTAGCAACAGTGGAACAAATACAATTGATCACAAAAAAATAATCGAAATATGATTTCAATATCTGGAAATAAAACAAAGAAAAAAAAACAACAAAAAAAAAACAAAATATATCTTTATATAAAAAAATTCTTCTGTACATGGCTTTGTCACTGAACTCCTCCTACGGCTGGGTCTGTAGATGAGTAAGGTCTAAAGTTTGACCCGGTAGGTAGCGCTGCTGTTTCTGTGGCAGTGTTCAAAGGGTATTTGAGAGTATACCTCAGGAATGACTTGAGAAATGATCATGATTCTTTCACTATTTACCATTACTTTTTATGCAAACAAAAGTATAAATGTACAAAATGAATAAAAACAAACAAAAAACAAATTTTTCAAATAAATATCAAAATTTTTTTCGCCCAAGTAAAACCGGATATATACTAGATCCTATACTATAAAACTTTGACTAAAAAAATTCTTGATTTCGATTTTGGTTTTGTGATTGATTTTGATTTTGATTTTGATTTTGATTTTGATTTTGATTTTGATTTTGATTTTGATTCTGACTTTAACTTTGACTTTGACTTTGACTTTGACTTTGACTTTGGCTTTGACTTTGACTTTGACTTTGACTTCGATTTAACTTTGATTTTGACTTTGACTTTGACTTTGACTTTGATTTTGACTTTGACTTTGACTTTGACTTTGACTTTGACTTTGACTTTGACTTTGACTTTGACTTTGACTTTGACTTTGACTTTGACTTTGACTTTGACATTGACTTTGACTTTGACTTTAGCTTTGACTTTGACTTTTACATTTTCATTTTCACTTTGACTTTGATTTTGATTTTGATTTTAATTTTAATTTTGATTTTGATTTTGATTTTGATTTTGATTTTGATTTTGATTTTGATTTTGATTTTGATTTTGATTTTGATTTTGATTTTGATTTTGATTTCGATTTTGATTTTGGTTTTGATTTTGATTTTGATTTTGATTTTGATTTTGATTTTGATTTTGATTTTGATTTTGATTTTGATTTTGATTTTGATTTTGATTTTGATTTTGATTTTGATTTTGATTTTGATTTTGATTTTGATTTTGATTTTGATTTTGATTTTGATTTTGATTTTGATTTTGATTTTGATTTTGATTTTGATTTTGATTTTGATTTTGATTTTGATTTTGATTTTGATTTTGATTTTGATTTTGATTTTGATTTTGATTTTGAGTTTGACTGTGACTTTGAGTTTAATTTTTATTTTGATTTTGATGTTGATTTTGATTTTGATTTTGACTTTGACTTTGACTTTGACTTTGACTTTGACTTTAACTTTAACTTTGAATTAGACTTTGACTTTGATTTTGATTTTAATTTGTATTTTGATTTTTATTTTGATTTTGATTTTGATTTTGGTTTTGATTTTGATTTTGATTTTGATTTTGATTTTGATTTTGATTTTGATTTTGATTTTGATTTTGATTTTGGTTTTGATTTAGATTTTTGATTCTGATTTTGATTTTTATTTTGATTTTGATTTTGATTTTGATTTTGATTTTGATTTTGATTTTGATTTTGATTTTGATTTTGATTTTGATTTTGATTTTGATTTTGATTTTGATTTTGATTTTGATTTTGATTTTGATTTTGATTTTGATTTTGATTTTGATTTTGATTTTGATTTTGATTTTGATTTTGATTTTGATTTTGATTTTGATTTTGATTTTGATTTTGATTTTGATTTTGATTTTGATTTTGATTTTGATTTTGATTTTGATTTTGATTTTGATTTTGATTTTGATTTTGATTTTGATTTTGATTTTGATTTTGATTTTGATTTTGATTTTGATTTTGATTTTGATTTTGATTTTGATTTTGATTTTGATTTTGATTTTGACAATCTTCATTTTCATTATTTTGGGTATTTGAGTAAGTTTACTTGCATACATAGTAAAGTTTTCTTTCATTCGTTATTTTACAATTTTGACCACGGTACAAAATACAAAAATTTGAGTTGTACCAAAGCAAAGTGTTGCCATCCGAAAGGCGACACTTTGATGGACATTTTCTATTTTCGGTAATAAACCCGCTCTCTCACTTTAATTGTTGCTGTGTCAGTGCGCTAGTCTGATGCTAGTTCAACTATTTTGGCGGCTAAGTCGTAGACCACTTGTACAGTGTGAAGAGTGGAGCGGGGAATGGACAAAATTTCAAATGGTGACAAAAAATTTTCCGCTTTAAAGTAGAAACAAGGAAAACAGCAATTAAGTTGCTGCCAGTTTGAAAATAAAACATTGCAGTCTAAGTTACAAAAATAAATAGACACAGAACAGAACAACAAAAAATAATTTTTCTGTGTGGTGTTATTAATGACAATTAGACGAATATGTTGGACCAAATGAGAGAGAACCAAAAAGATTTTCTTAAGAAATTAAAAAGATTTCATAATTATGTGGAATTATTTTTAAGCGTGTCGGCGCCAGTAATTTTGTTTATTTATTTAAAATTTTTTTTTTTTTTTTTTTTTTTTTTGAGAAAAGCGAAAGAAAAACGCCACTAAATTTTTAATTAAAACGCTTTAGCATTATTTTGCAGCAATATGGCAACATTTTATTTGATCAGCTATTAATTGATCAAAGCAACACCTTCAACTAAATTCACACAAAGACAAAAGCACACAACCTGCTGTTTGTGTGACCTACTGACAGCTGCTGTTTTGTTTTTTTATTTAACAAGACACAATAGCTCCCCCACCCATAAGCTTTCTTCTCAGCCCCGCAGCCCCAATTAATTGTTGCTTTGCTATATTTTAAAATATTTCCGCCTTAGAATTTTATCAAGCAATAAAAATGTCAAAGAATTTCGCTGCAGAGAATTTGAATTTGGATTTTTGAATTTTTGTTGGAAATAAAAGAAGCTTTAATTTCTTAATTTTTGTGGGTGTTTCAGCGTTACATAGAAATTCTTTGATTTCGCAATTTTGAAGAGTTGCTTTGTTTTTATCATTTGTCAGTTGTCAGTCATCTAGTTGATTGTTTTTCTAATTGTTGTTGTAAGTGTGTTTGAGTCTACTTCCACTCATCACTTAATTTATAAACACTTTAGGAATTTCTCATAATTATTTTCGCTTAACGTTGCGTCTGGTTAACCAGACTATTTAAATGCTGACCGTTTGTACAAAATTTTTCAATTACAATAATAGCCACATTTCACATAAATTTATTGCTGTGACTCATTTTTTATAATTAATAATGTTCATTTTTTATGACCACATTTCTAAGTGTTTTAATTAACTTTTGAGCACTACTTAAAACGGCACAAAAAGTTGTCTAGCACGAATTTCTAGAAGCTTATTTTGTCGACAATAAAGTAGCTTGAACTTCATGCTTGTTTTATGACCATACAATTAAAACTATTACAACATTTTTTTTTTTACTACAACACAGCTTAAAGTAATAGCAACGGTAGCTGAATTTACATGTTTTTTAAGCAGCGTCACAACTTCACGTAATACTCATTAAAAATAATGTAATTGAGACAGCGGTCAATGTTGAATTTCGGGCAGCACGTGATGGAGTGATATAACACTTTTGTTGTTGTAAAAATTGTAAATACATTTAAAGAATTACACGTGCCAGTGTTATTCATTCATTTAGATGGAGTGGTTAGTGAATTGATAGAGGTGTCAGTGATAGAGAGTATAGAGAGTACATAATACGAGGAGTATGAAAAGAACTGTTAGAACTTATTACAAAATTAGAGGACTTTCATTGCTCTGA
Source organism: Pherbina coryleti (assembly GCA_943735915.1). Taxonomy (NCBI): domain Eukaryota; kingdom Metazoa; phylum Arthropoda; class Insecta; order Diptera; family Sciomyzidae; genus Pherbina; species Pherbina coryleti. Next base: position 15,845,013 of record OX030951.1, read on the forward strand.
ATTTCACTAAAGAAGCTTTAAGATAGATAATCAGATCTAGTAACAACAAAAGAATATTCAATATTTTCTAAGCTACTCTTTTAAGCTACTCCCTACTATCTCTACTAACCAGATTTTCGAAACGTTATGGTAATGATATGAATGCTATCGATACAAAAAGGTCTTTGGTCTAAATACTAATAAATCAAAATCTGAATCAAACTCGAACTCGAACTCGAACTCAAACTCAAACTCAAATTCAAATTCAAACTCAAAATCGATCAAAATCTAAATCAAAATCAAAATCAAAGTCAAAGTCAAAGTCAAAGTCAAAGTCAAAGTCAAAGTCAAAGTCAAAGTCAAAGTCAAAGTCAAAGTCAAAGTCAAAGTCAAAGTCAAAGTCGAAGTCAAAGTCAAAGTCAAAGTCAAAGTCAAAGACAAAGTCAAAGTCAAAGTCAAAGTCAAAGTCAAAATCAAAATCAAAATCAAAATCAAAATAAAATCGGAATCAAAATCAAAATCAAAATCAAAATCAAAATCAATGTAAAAATCAAAATCAAAATCAAAATCAAAATCAAAATCAAAATCAAAATCAAAATCAAAATCAAAATCAAAATCAAAATCAAAATCAAAATCAAAATCAAAATCAAAATCAAAATCAAAATCAAAATCAAAATCAAAATCAAAATCAAAATCAAAATCAAAATCAAAATCAAAATCAAAATCAAAATCAAAATCATAATCAAAATAAAATGACAATAACATTCAAAATCAAAGTAAAAATCAAAATCAAAATCAAAATCAAAATCAAAATCAAAATCAAAATCAAAATCAAAATCAAAATCAAAATCAAAATCAAAATCAAAATCAAAATCAAAATCAAAATCAAAATCAAAATCAAAATCAAAATCAAAATCAAAATCAAAATCAAAATCAAAATCAAAATCAAAATAAAAATATAACTCAAAATCAAAATCAAAATCGAAATCGAAATCAAAATCAAAATCTAAATCAATATCAAAATCTAAATAAAAATCAAAATCAAAATCAAAATCAAAATCAAAATCAAAATAAAAATATAACTCAAAATCAAAATCAAAATCGAAATCAAAATTAAAATCAAGCATGAGGACAAGAATGAACACAAAAATAAGAACAAAGATTGGGACAAAAGTTAGGAAAAAGCATGGGGCTTTGAATTGGAATGAGGATAATAATAAGGACAAGGACGTCTAAAAGACGCACCCAACTGCATTCTGCATTTATAAATATGGTATTTTCTTGCATCGTGCAAAGAAGTTGAACGTGATTAGATGTGAATCCTAGAAGATAAGCTTTTCCTCATTGCTTGCAAGGATAATGAAGCCATAACCTTTATTATAAAAAATAAACAAAAAATAAACGGAAAACTTTTGATCCACAAAAAATTTATTTTTGTTAAGTGATGACCGAATAAATTATATTTTTCGTATTTTTTACTCTAAATCAAACATGCCCACGTAGTGGCCCGTATGGTCCGCATGGCCCTTTATACAAATGTTTTTCTATCTTAATTTTGTCTTTGTGATGAGCCAAAATCAAAGAACGCCTGCAGAAAACAACAACACAAACCGCACTCGTTCAGTGCTCAGCACATTTTCCAGCGAACTTTACAAAAACAAATGCTTGCAAAGCAAAAATTAAAAACAACGCACACTCGATGATGTCGATGCTGAAGCTGGTTGTTACTTGTGTGTCATGTAATTTTTTATGACATGTGATTTTATTGCATTGAAATCGTTTTTTTTTTATTTGTTTGATTTTTTGCCAAACGCAACGATGAGCAAAATTTTATGTTTTTTTTTTGTGTTTTAATGCATTGGCCTGCGCTTAAAATTTCTTGGGCCCCACTGCTCTAAATGGTTACAACCCATCGTAGGACCGGCTTTTATGATAGTAGAATTATAACATTTATCATTTGGCTTGAGAATCGAATATTTCTGGATTTTTTTTTTTTTTTTTTTTTTGTAAATAATAAGATTTTCTAATTCATATTAAACACGAAAGATTAAAATTTTAATCTACTTTTAAATTTATCGATAATTGTTCAAGTAAGTTCATCTCATCGTCTGATTCATTAAGTGAATCAACAAATGACTCAACAAATGAGTGATCAAAAGTTATGAATTATGATCATAGAGTCAAATTATTTACATATGTATTTTTATATCAGATAAAGCTGGCTGTTCTAAAATTATTAATTCCTTTATTTATAGTGTGTCTTAATAAATTAAAAAATTTCACTAACTTTAAAAAAAAAACAATAATTAATACAAAATATAATTCTTTTTATTGACTTTGATTTTTTTAAATGATCTTTAACAGGTACGCGCTATTTTAAACTTATAATTTATGTTTTAAAATTTTTCAACTATGCCCCCCCGCTTATGCTCTGTCAACACCACTTCAGCCAGCAAAACGTTAGCTGTCGATTGACAAAAATTCTTTCTTCTTCGTTTTACTATTTTAGTTTTTTTATCTCTTCCACGTGTGCTTAAATTAAATAATTTATCATTTTCGGTTTATTTATTCGTTGTTGTTACTTGCCTACGCATGAATTCTTTGCCAAATTTTTTTTTTTATTTAGTAACTTTTGTTTTCTTTTTATGTTTTGTCTCTGACAATTCCGGATAAGATCTCGATTTCCCAGTAGACTAGATCTCAATAGTAGAATTTATCAAAAGAATTTCGATATAAAAACTATGCGTTTCTTGAAATTATTTTCAACTGTATCAGTACCTTTTTTCATGTGTGTAAAGTTAGTTTTTTTAGCTTTGAACCAAGGGTTTCAGGCGTTATACCTCTCCACTCAAGGCTGCCAGCAGTGAATGAAACATACCACAGCGACGTGACCCACGTTAAAATATAGAACCACCTTTCAGCGATTAACGGGATAAAGCAATTGTGCGAAAAAGTTTCACGGACATGCGAGAGCGTGACTTACCTAAAGCCCATTAAAAGGCGGTATGCGGACTAGATGGTTAAGGAAACGAAATTTTACTCAATCTCGATATCTTTAACGATAGCATGTTTTGTATTAGAAACAGATATTTTTTGATACCTTTACAATATCCAATAGAAAATGATTAACGATACAAATGATCAACTTCGCATTATCATCTAGATATCAAAACAATATCTTTAGGTTGACTGGGTTGTATCGACAAGCACAAGTCACACACAAGCACATGATTTGTATCGAACGTCAAATAGTGAAAAAGAACAAGCAGAATGTTTGACGATAGATGATTTTTTTTTTCTGTTCAAGTCAGTTGATCTCATTTCGTGTTAAAAAAGAAAAACTATGAAAAATACGGTTATTTCTGGCACTTTTTTACCATGTTTTGTCATCTGAATATTAAATTTATTTTTGTTTAGGTAAAGGTTGGTCAGTTAGACAATAATTAAATAATTTGCGAAAATTACTTTATTGTTTATTTTATTGATGGTGGCAAAGTTTTTTAAGCAGCAAATTAGTTTTTTTTTTAAACATTTTGTCACATCTGAAGCATCTTTTGATAATCTGCGGAAATTAATTTTTTCTTAATTCTTCTTAAAAAAAAAGTGTTTTTCTTCTGATAATTTATTTCCATAACATTTGTTCCCATATATTAAAAAAAAACATATCCCTAACGCTAAGGATGACGACGCACGTAACTGGGAATTTCTTTGATATACGTTTATCTTTTAATTACTTATCTTAACTTTTTTTGAAGCGCTGGTAACCTAAACGAAGTCTTTTTGTTTTTTTTTTTTTGCCGATATTATGAACTGTCAAAATTTGTCAAGATTATCGACAGTTGGGTTAGAAGTTGTAACTTAATAGCCTTTGAAAGAAACTAGTTCATGTTTTCAAATGAAGATTTTTCAATTATGTGATCTATTTTGGTAACATTTTGAATAGATTTTTGGCGAATTAGGTCAGTTTTATTGACAAATACTGATGTGATGTTTTTTGGTTAAAAATATTTTTAGTATAAAGGCAGAATAAATCTATTCTTGAGTTTTGAATACATATAAATTTCGATATGGCAAAGAGCTTTAAAAAGCCATCAAGGAGTATTTTTTAAAAAAGTCAAATAGCTGTGCACTTAGGTATTCTACGATGGTAGTCCCAGAAGTACTCGACCTTACTTATAGATGGCGGTTGTTGAACCTTATAATGTTTTAGTTTAAAGTTTGACGTCACTAAGGGCCAGTTTTTCAGTGCGAGTTTAAACTCTAGTCAAGTTAAACCGAGGTTAACTCACCAAAATTGGACGTTTAAACTCGGTTTAAGCAAAAAAAAAAAACACATCATGTGATAATTTAAGTCAATTCAACTTAAACGAATGCTACAATATCTAGTTAAACCGAGTTTTATCGTCCCTTTTTGGTGAGTTAATCTCGGTTTAATTTGACTAGAGTTTAAACCCGCACTGAAAAACTGGCCCTAAGTTGTTCAGTATTTATTTCACAGCCACAAATATTGAATGCTCTCAGTAAATTTTTAAACATGGAAAAAAATTGGTCATCGTTATGTGATTCAAAGTGATATTCAAAGAGGACATTGAACATCGCAGTGGTCGACCAGTGGAAGACCACACCAGAAATGGTGATGATTATTCAACGAAAGGTATTGGATAACTGTCGACTAAAGGTGCGCGAGGTATTACCTACACATGATTGGCATTTTAAAAAGTACTGTACATTAGGGCGCATTGAATTATAATTTTTTTTTCGAATTTTACATTCTAAGTGGTCTCAAAAGTTGCATGGGGTTGTTAAGATCACAAAAAAAAAAAAATATTTTAGAAAAAAAGGATATTTTCCGAAAAAAGTAAAAAATAACGATCTTAAAATGATTTGTTTTGACGTGACGAAGTTGCGTTTTACCGCGCAGGTTTCCAAAAAAGTTGAAAAATTAATTTTTTTCAAAATTCATCGGCGTTGCATTGAATTGTTACTCGCTGAGTATAAGAGCTATGATTAAAAAAATGGTACGACTGTAAAGGTCAATTCTTCGACTTCATTACAAAAATAAAACAAAAATTCAAAACGTCATCACGACGCGGTGGAAGCTGCTTAACTGCTGCTTAACTGCAACGCAACTGCAAATTTGTTACATGGAATTATTACTCGCTGATTATTAATGCTAGGATTAAAAATATGATACACCAATAAAAATATGATACACAAAAAAAAAAAATATGAAAGGCCTGTTCTAAGCCCTCACAACAAAATTAGACAAAAAATTTCTGACGTCATGGGGATACACAGATAGCCGCTCAAAGATCGACAATGCAACATTCATGCAGCGGCGTTGCATTGAATTTTTACTCGATGAGTATATAAGCTACGAAAAATGTTTAAACAGGAACATTATAGATTTATACTTGGCCTTACGACAAAAATAAAAAAAAATTTCTGACATCACCAGATCGTGAATATAGCAACTTATGTAACAGAAATGTAATATCGTTGCATTGAATTATAACTCACTCAGGAGACGTGCTGCGGTAAATTTTGCTTTACAACGGCATAGATGTGTTATTACGGCTCACAACTAAAATACAAAAAAATTCTTATGGTCATGATTTCAGGGTGGCAACCACATAATGCAGTAAAAATGCTACAACCATGAAAAAACGTTGCATGTAATTTTTACTCTGTGACTACTGGCGTAGCGGTAAATTTTGAGGAACGAAAATGAAGGTGAGGACTTTGGGCACATGATAAAAATAACAAAAAAAAAAAAAAATTGACGGCGCCATAAGGCCCATCAGGGAACCGCCAAATGTAACGCATATGCATCACTTTTGCTGGATAAATTGCATGCAGCTAAGGTTAAGTTAATGCACCAAGGAAAAGCATTGGAGAAGCAAATGAAAAAAAACAATACCAACACCAACACAAAAATCAACACAAAAATCAAGACCAACACCAACACCAACACCAACACCAACACCAACACCAACACCAACACCAACACCAACACCAACACCAACACCAACACCAACACCAACACCAACACCAACACCAACACCAACACCAACACCAACACCAACACCAACACCAACACCAACACCAACACCAACACCAACACCAACACCAACACAAACACCAACACCAACACCAACACCAACACCAACACCAACACCAACACCAACACCAATACCAACACCAACACCAACACCAACACCAACACCAACACCAACACCAACACCAACACCAACACCAACAACACCAACACCAACACCAATACTAACATCAACACCAACACCAACACCAACACCAACACCAACACCAACACCAACACCAACACCAACACCAACACCAACACCAACACCAACACCAACACCAACACCAACACCAACACCAACACCAACACCAACACCAACACCAACACCAACACCAACACCAACACCAACACCAACACCAACACCAACACCAACAGCAACATCAACATCAACATCAACACCAACGCCAACACCAACACCAACACCAACACCAACACCAACACCAACACCAACACCAACACCAATACTAACATCAACACCAACACCAACACCAACACCAACACCAACACCAACACCAACACCAACACCAATACTAACATCAACACCAACACCAACACCAACACCAACACCAACACCAACACCAACACCAACACCAACACCAACACCAACACCATCATCAACACCAACACCAACACCAACACTAACAACACCAACACCAACAACAACAACAACAACAACAAAAACAAAAATAACAACAACCACAAATCTAGTTAGTTATGATTTCAACAGTTTTTTTGTGGCAACTAACATTGCTCACAAACAAAATAACACAGTGAAACCGGACTATAAAAGTGGAAAACGACTATGACATGAATTAGGATATGGATTAGGACGCACCTTTCCAACCTAGGAAAGGGATGCAGTATATATAAAGTCAAGAATTTGGTCATGGATTAAAAAAAGAGTTTGGACATGAAATAGGAGTATAAAGAAACATCGTCACGTCAAAACCTACGGGTGTGTCCACGACACTGCCAATTCGTTTTTTTTTTTTACAAAAATCAAAGCATTTTAAGATCGTTATATTTAAGTGTTTCTCTTAAAAAATATAACAAAGACAGACATCCTTTATTTTTATTAATTTTTTTTTTTTTTTTTTTTTTGCTGATCTTGACAACCTTAAGCCATGTCTACACAGATAGTTTAGCTTGAGTTTAGTTTTAAGTTAACCATAGGTGTTCACACAGAGATGCGACGGCAGAATTGTGTTTAGTGTGACATTTCTTTGTCAACTTTTGTGTTCTCATATTTTGTCGGCACATCCACCACCGTGACATCAATTCCACTTGAGGACAATCCACTTGAGGCTGCATCCATCTCTGCGTACACATGCGAATTCTTCCTTGCGATACGCAATTTGGAATTTTTATCGGCCCATACAAATATGAAGTTCTCATCTTCTACACTTTCCCGAAGTTTTTTTCTTCGCTTTTTGTTCATTTTTTGCAAATAGTAAATTGCACAAACAAACAGCTGTTTTTGACATTTCTCACCACAAAATTGTACAAGTTGCCTTTGAACGTACCTTTTTGTAAGAGCATTAGCATATTTTTATGGATTTCTCAAATTACGTTTTGATAAACACAGAAACAAAGTTGAGTTTAGTTGAGTTTCATCCTTCAAAATTGTACTCGAGAACTCAAGAGTTTATGTTGCGTTCAGTGGTAAAACTCAACTTTGTACTGGAAACTCAAACTAAACTCTCTGTGTAGACATGGCATTAGCCAACTTTTGAGATCTCATACATACCTACTGTACATATCGCATATCGCATATCGACTGAAAATTTGAAAATGAGAAAGCTTCCTTAAGAATAAAAAAGCGTACTTACAAGAGAGAGAGGCTTTCAAACATCCTTTTATTAGAATACAACTATTTTGATTCAGCCCATAATTTCATTCTACCAAAGCTAGGTAAAAATTTATATTTTCTTCTTTTAGCTACAACTATTTAGATACAACTGTTCCATATTTCCATGCTCACTTACTCGTCTACAAAGAACTGTGTTAATTACAGTAAGAACATATATTTAAAGAATTTCTTACCGATGTTGTTTTTGTTTTCTCAATAATTTGATGGTTTTTTTTTTAATTTTGTTTTTCTTTTAAATTGATATTTTGAATAATTTTTCTGTAACGTCAATTTAATGCATTCAAATTGATGTCAGCTCAAGAAGCCTTGCAGGGGTGGCTTATCTGATTTCCGTCTGTCTATCTGTCTGTCTATCAGCATGTCTGTAAGTTTTACCATCTGTATATCTGTGGGTCACTCTGTCTGAGCGAATGTTCAAAAAACTTTTTGACTGTCTGTTTCTGCATGTTTTTGTGCATCGTTATTATTATAAATTTGCTTGATTTATTAGTTTGTCGGCCTCTCAAGGCTATATTTTTGATTAGCTGTTGTAGATCATTGGTTGTGTTGTTGTTGTTGTTCTTCTTCTTTCGCCATACACATTATGGTTCAAGGCTGGCCACCCTGATATTTGAACTCATCGAATAAAAGAAGTTCATAGCTTTTAAGAGATTCGCGTACCACGTCCTCGTAGTAGTTTAAATTATTTTGATTATTAAGGGTAGCAAGAGAGTGAAAGTGAAAGTTCTGTATAATTTTTGGTAAAATATACATACATTTCTGGGAAATAAATAATTAAAACTTATTGAAAGAACATGGAAGATGTGAGTAGAATAATCATTATATTCTATATGACTGTGAAATGATCAGTAGAGTAATGCCGTGCGTGTGTTGGTAAATTGAAGAATTGAGGGGTGGGTAAAGCAAGATTTTTATCAAAAAAATTTCAAATTGGTTTAATTTATCTTTCTTCTATAACTTATCTTGATTTAGTTTTATGAAATATGACTCTTCATTAAATGCCACAATTCGGCGGTTTTTGCTTTTTTTTGTAAATTTTTTCATTTTTATTTCGCTTTGAATGGACATTGATTTATTATATTTCAAAACGGTTTTAATATTTATATATTTGCAAGAGCAGACAGACAGTGCATTACAAGACAAGAGGCCGAGCAGCACAATTTTTCATTATTATTACATTCGAACTCGAACCCCATTTTTGAAGTCAGTCAAGAGTAGCGCACCCTCCCAGTTTTACTACGACTGAATGTCTTGCTTTGATAAAATTAAATTATTAAATATTAATTTAAGTCTTAGCATTTAAACACAAGAGGAAGAAGAACGAAAGCACTTGAAATATGAAGGAAATGCAGCATTTTATACTGGAGCGGAGTTGGAAGTGCATGCTTTATGTAGTGCTTCTCAGTGGGGGCGCAAGTCCACCAGAAGTAATTTAAAACTTAATGGGAATCTTAAAATTAAAATAAATTTTAATTTTGAAATTTAGGAGATGATCTATAAATGGAAAAGCATTGTGTTGATTCGGAATAAGGGAGAATTTGAGTTGGAGGATGGAAAAATTGCCTTTTAAGTCTTGCGCCTAGCAATGAAAAAGCAGTGGTTAATCAGTGAAAATGCTTTAATTGTTTTTTTAAGGTGTTCTCCAGTACGATCAATACACTTTTGCATTCATTTGAACCAATTTTTGAAATAGCTCTTGAAACTCCGAAACCAGATTTCATAAGACCACAACGACCTGTTCGGGCGTACAAAAACGTGCGTCATGCATTTTTTTCGTAATGTGAGGGAACAGGAAGCAGTAATTGGGTGCCTAGTCGGGACTGTTTGGTGGATGATCCATAAATTCCACGTTTTGAGTGCTTAAAAACTCTTTTGCTTGATGTGTGGTTACTCGCATTGTCGTAATGGCGAATGATCTTCCTTCGGTGGTTGGTTTTTCTCAATTCTCCGAGGACTCCCGTCAAACAAATGGTTATATACCATTCAGCTTTAACAGTTTCCCCTTGCTCAAGAGTACAGTTGCAATATGACCGGTTTTTCTGAAAAAACTGGCAACAATTTGCTTGGATGTGCTCCATTCGAGGACAACTTTTGTCGGATTTTGCTGACAAACAGTGGTTTATTGCTTTGTTTCGGTCTCAAAAGTATAGATCCATGATTTGTCACCTGTGGTGATGTTCTAGACGTGTTTCGAACCACTTCCACATTATTCTTTACAGCGTTTCCTTGCATCAATCGACACGAACTTTTGTTTTTTGAGTAACTGTCAAATTATGGGGTATTCAAAGGTAACAAATCTTTTTGACGTCTAAATGCTCATGTAAAATCAAATGTATGCTAGTCTCACTAATACCCCAGAATGACTCCATCTCACGGTATATCAAATGGCGGTATGCTTCCAACAGTTCACACACAGCAACCATGTTTTCTGCCACAACAGCCATTCTTGGAAAACCTTGACGAAATTCGTCTTGGAGAGAACAATTACAACGCTCGAACTCATTGAACCAGCATTTCATAGTCGCTGGGTGTAGTGCTTCATCACCAAAAGCCAAATTACAACAAAAAAATACATCCATCAAGTATGCTTTTCTTGTCACAAATCGAAATCTTAAAAAATCATCACCCCAAAATATTCAAGAGTTAATTTAAATTTATGCTGAAATAAAATTTTAAAATCACTGTAGACATCATATAAAGCGCACATACAGGGTGGGCCAAATACAAGTTTTTTTTTAAATGCAATAAAATGAACAAAATTCAATTTTTTCCGGGTATTGTGGCTTTATTAGTAAGAAACATTCCCATTAATTATGGAACACAACGTCGTTCATGTGGCTGCCTCTGCTGTCTTCGCATTAGCGCATTCTGTCACTTCAATTTTTCAAGCCTATGTTGATGGTTTTGGGCTGTAGCTCACGGATTACTTGGATGATATTGGCCTTAAATGCTTGAATCGTTTCCGGATTGTTGGCATTACATCGGTCTTTCGCGGTTCCCAACAAAAAAAGTCCAAAGGAATTAAATCGCAGCTCCGAGGCAGCCAATTAGCATCGCCAAGACGGCTGATAACACGATTTGGGAATTAGGTGCGCAAAAGATCGATTTTGGCATGGGCTGTGTAGCCGAGTGCGCCATCGTTCATGAACTAGAGGTCGTCCAAATTCATGTCTCCAATTTCAGTAAAAAAAAGTCGCTGAACATGGCTCTGTAACGCCCACCGTAGACCGAAACGTTGTTCTCAGCCTCATTTTCGAAGAAAAATGCTCCAATGATGCCACCACTCTACAATCCGCACCAAACTGTCACTCTCTGTGGATGCATTGGCTTCTCGACAATAACGTGAGAGTTTTTCGAGCCCCAGATACAGCAGGTACAGCAGAAAATATACGAAGCAACAGCCTTGCTTTCATCGAAAAATATAACACAATGGTTTCATTTCTCAGTAAGGAACGCCATATGGTCACTAGTGTAGCGGACCATACAGAAACCATATTGACGAACCTTAAGCAATTCGCTGCGCTCTAGAAAATTCATTAGGTGGAGGTTTATAACACTCTTCATGACTTTGGAGAGCATAGACTCGGACATGCAGACGGGCATGGCGAAATCGACGCTGGTAGTGAAGTTGATCATGAATATAAACACTTTTCTTTACCTACCACTTTGCGTCTAGTGGACTTTACAAACGGAGTGACAACTTAAATAAATATAAAATATAGGTTATCAATCTTAACCCCATAATATTGCAAAATATTTTGTTTGAACAAATTTTTTTATAAACGTGGTTTCTATTGTTATTGCTTGAAACTGATGGTCAAAATTTGGAAATTCAAAATGGTGGCTCAATAGTAAAACCCGGTTATTAAAAAATAACTTTTGTTGGTGGCAGCTTTAGAAGTTTTTAAATTTCAAATTTAGTAAAGTTCAAAATTTGAATCCCAAGATGATAAGGGGATCTTGGTCAAAGTCCTGATTTATATAAGAAATCATTTCGATCCTATGACTCCCAGCTTCTGATGGTGTAAAGTTTTTAATAAATAGCTCGTAAAAAATTACTTTCATTTAAGATTTTTATAACGGGTTTTGACCCGGAATTAAAAAAAACGCATAGGTTTTATTCAACAATTTTCTTTTATTCAACGTGCGAAAATATAAATTTAAATAAATGCCGATTTTCAAGTGTTGCCAAGTTTCTTGAAATAAAAAAAGACAAGTGATATGAAAGCCCAGTAATACATATGGGTCAAATGGTTGGATTTATGATTCATTCCTTGTTTGCTCGAAAATTGTGATAAGCAATAATGTAATTTTTTTTTATACAAAAGTGGGGCGTGGCACAAAAAAGGTTTAAAAACACTGATATAAGGCTTAAAAGAAACAGTCATGTGGCCAATAAGGCATTCAAAAGATAAAGACATGTCAACGATTAAACTCAATCGTAAAAAAAAAACCAATTTCTATTTTGTCAAGATTTTAAAAGATAGATTTTAATGTTTTCAGTTCCATTTTTAAGTTTAGTGTTTCATGCTTTTAGTCAAATTTTTGTTTTATTTTAAAAGTTTTCAATGTCGAACCCGCCCTGTGTGGTAATTATTACATTGTTTCAGCAAACAACAAAAACAATTTAAGATTCTGCCATTTTTACATCATATTCGCAGGTTGATCGCGTGTCATAACTTTTTGCTTCACTGCATCGGCAGCACGACGCTAAAGTGCATGTTTGCGCAGTCACTGTGGATCTTCAGGTATTAGTCTCCGGCTTTGTCTCGGCTTAGTCTGGCCCAGCTACTGGCTGCTAGACACCCAATTCATAATTAATCAGATTGCCCTTTAGTTGCGCTTGGACGGTCCTAGACCGGCCACATGAAGCAGCAGCAGTAGTAGCTAGGGAACCCTCTTTACTTAAGCCTGGCTAGATATATTTAACACTCTTGAAATGCCGTTGTTGCTCTGAGCGTGCGTCCAGACTGGTGACTATAACTTTGACTGTAGCTATAGCTATAGGGCAACATCTGGTTTGATGTGGGGGCCGGGTGTTGTGGTTGAGGGGCCCCATCAATGCCAAGCATACATATTAATTAGATTTAAGCCATGTTTGTGCAGTATAAACACGCTTCGCTCAAGACAAACGCTTAATGAAAAAACTGAAAATGAAAAAAAAATCAACAAAAGTCTGGACAAAAAAGCAAAAAAGAAAAGATTGTGGAGGCACGAACAAACATTCAGCAAGCCAGCAGCTTTTACTAAAAAAAGATTTGTGAGTAGTAGGTTCTCTTAGGCCGTTTAGGGGCAGCTTCAGCGTCAGCCATGCAGAATTGCAGAGTGTTAATGTGCAGCAGCGCCCGCTTCTAATTGCTAGCCGAGTGCAGTTAACGTCTTTACGGAGCGGCTAACGTCTTTGTGCTGCTGCTAATGCAGCTGGTAAATGGAACTTTAATGTTGATGATGGCTAAGCCATTGATTGTCAGTTAGCTGCACTTTGGTTCGTGCCACGATGCTTTTTTTTTTTGTCTTCAACTGTCTGAGCAGATGATATATTTTAATAAGTTAATAAAAAAACATTTAAACGAAAATAGTTTTTTCGTTTTACCCGGAAAAAGGAAGTAAATTTATGGCCGAAGGCGTTAAAAATTAACTCACTTCAGCGGTGATTTTGATGTTTGTTAAAAAAAAAAAAAAATTCCTGAAAATAGGGGGTTCATGAATTGCAATGTGTATGAAGCTTAACGCCAAAGCTGAGAGGGCATGCTTCCATGTGGGTGTTTTGAACATGGAAAAAATGTTCAATCTATATGTTTGCCTTCAAACTTTTGTAGAAATCTTGAGCAATGTGGGCTGTGAGGAGATTAGATACTTACGTGATTACTTTATTAAGAATTTCTCAAAATCCTGCTACAAAGACGAAAATTGGTGAAATGATGGAGGTTGTGACCAAAAATCGGAAAACTTTGACCCTAAGACTAAATTTTGTTAACCCGCATTTTAAAAGTTAACATACTTTTTTTTAAATATGACGAAAAATCTTTTCTTAACTAAGACTACAATTTATTCAAATGTTACACCTTTTTATTAAAAGATCCACTTCAAATATTTTTGGAAAGGCATAAAATGAAGTAACATTAAATGTCTCCTCCTAAAGTCTTGATTTTTTTTAGAAAATATTACCTATATTTCAATTTAATGCTACTATCTATCCAAATTTGCTCAAAACCCTGACATCTTTCTATTTACATTTAAATTTTTGCAATGGATTGTTTTTTACATTTTGAAACCATCCAATTAAAAACAAAATTTCTTGAGTGTATATTCTCAGGAAGCTATTTGGTAAAATATTTCTCCATGCTCGTCTAATTCGATACTAATTAGCTTTTGAAGAGCTCAAAATGATGATGGAGAAAAAAAAAACTTTAGAGGCATAGAAACACTTATTTTCTTATAATTTTAATCTATTTGAATGAAAGGAACGCGTCTAAATATTGTCAAGTTTTTTCACTTACCGCGTTATTTTGCGTTTATTGTTCGGATGAATGCGTTGTGCAGAAAGTGGATCGATTTTTGTTAAATGTTGATGCAACAATTCCGAGGACATCGAGTCTAAAACCTCATTCGAGAGGAATGTGTTGGCCTGCGAATTAAAACAAAAAGCAAGAAAATAAAAATACAGTATTACAAATAAAGACAGCGGAAAGAAGAAACACACAACAAGTGCGAGTAATAAAATAAAGAATTGCATGAAATGCTTAACTATAAAAAGAAGAACCTACAAATACGACTCTTACATTTTCCGCATTGTTCTCTGTGGACGTGAGCGCGGCGACACTTGTTGCGGCTGTTGCTGCTGGTTCGTGCGACGACTTCCTGTCTGCATGCTTGACTTCCGATGATGAAGGCGCACTTACAGACACTCCAATACTGCTGCTGCTGCTGCTATTCTTAGGGCTTACCAAGATGTCCCATAGCAAGCTTTCAATATAATAGTTGGTGCCGCCAACGACGATGGGGCACTTTGATTGAGCTATTAAATTATCCAGCTAAATTTTTAGCGAGTTAAGAAAAACTTTTTAAGAATTTGCTAAGAATCTAAAGAGGAACATGTGTTGGCAGAAATTTCTAAAGAATAACTTCCGTACCGATATGAAAATAAAAGCTATTCTGCGTAGACCGCGTTTCCGCTAGTACAATGAAAAAATATCATGAACTTTGGTTTGGCAAATTTTCATAACCGCTTGCTTTTTAACTGATAAAAGTTGCGTAATTTTAGATTCACATAAGAAGCAAAAAAAACTCAATGCCATAGACCTATTTAAAATTAGGAATGAACTTCAAGTCAGCGTGAGTTAAATAAAACATTCACACACGTCGCTGCAAAAAGCAAAATTTGTTCAATGTAGGCATATTTTTCGAACATTATAGCAACAAGAAAAAAATATATTTATATATACAACATAGTTTTATTGCCCAAACGTGATTGCAAATTCGTGCAATTCGTTATTCTGTCAATATTTGTTAAGAGTACTGAAATTATAAATTATCCAAAAATCCATCACACCCATCCGCCATCACATAAATTATAAATGTTTCCTAATAAATTTGCGCACAACAAATTCGAAATTCTAAACTCAACAATTCAAAATTCGAAATACAAAATTCGAAATTCCAATCTCATTTCGTAATTTGAAATTCAAAATTCGAAATTACAACACTTAAATTCAAAAGTCAAAATTAAAAATTCAAAAGTCAAAATTCAAAATTCGAAATTCAAAATTCAAAATTCGAAATTCAAAATTCAAAATTCAAAATTCAAAAATCAAAATTCAAAATTCAAAATTCAAAATTCATAATTCATAATTCCAATTTCAAATTTGAATTCGAAATTCAAAATTCAAAATTAAAAAATCCAAAATCAAAATTCATAATTCCAAATTCTAATATCAGAATTCAAAATTAAAAATTCCAAATTACAAATTAAAAATTCAAAATTTAAAATTCAAATTTTAAAATTCAAAAATTAATAATTCATAATTCATAATTCATAATTCATAATTTATAATTCATAATTCATAATTCATAATTCATAATTCATAATTCAATATTCATAATTCATAATTCCAAGTTCAAATTTGAAATTCAAAATTCGAAATTAGAACACTTAAATTCAAAAGTCAAAATTAAAAATTCAAAATTCAAAATTCAAAATTCGAAATTCAAAATTCAAAATTCGAAATTCAAAATTCAAATTTCAAAATTAAAAATTAAAAATTCAAAATTCAAAATTTAAGATTCAAAATTCAAAATTCAAAATTCAAAATTCAAAATTCAAAATTCAAAATTCAAAATTCAAAATTCAAAATTCAAAATTCAAAATTCAAAATTCAAAATTCAAAATTCAAAATTCAAAATTCAAAATTCAAAATTCAAAATTCAAAATTCAAAATTCACAATTCATAATTCATAATTCATTAGTCAAAATTCACAATTGCAAATTCAAATTCAAAATTCAAAATTCAAAATTCAAAATTCAAAATTCAAAATTCAAAATTCAAAAATCAAAATTCAAAATTCAAAATTCAAAATTCAAAATTCAAAATTCGAAATTCATAATTCATAATTCATAATTCACAATTCCAATTTCAAATTTGAATTTGAAATTCAAAATTCAAAAATCAAAATTCATAATTCAAAATTCTAATATCAAAATTCAAAACTCAAAATAAAAAATTTAAAATTCAAAATAGAAAATTCAAAATTTAAAATTCAACAATCAAAATAAAAACTTTAAAATTTAAAAATTAAAATTTAAAATTTAAAATTTAAAATTTAAAATTTAAAATTTAAAATTTAAAATTTAAAATTTAAAATTTAAAATTTAAAATTTAAAATTTAAAATTTAAAATTTAAAATTTAAAATTTAATATTTAAAATTTAAAATTTAAAATTTAAAATTTAAAATTCTAAAATTTAAAATTCTAAAATTTAAAATTTAAAATTTAAAATTTAAAATTTAAAATTTAAAATTTAAAATTTAAAATTTAAAATTTAAAATTTAAAATTTAAAATTTAAAATTTAAAATTTAAAATTTAAAATTTAAAATTTAAAATTTAAAATTTAAAATTTAAAATTTAAAATTAAAAATTCAAAATACAAAATTCATTCTTCAAAATTAAAAATTCAAAATTCAAAATAAAAATTAAAAATTCCTAACTCAAAATTCAAAAATTAAAATTTAAATTAAATTTTCAAACTTCGAAAAAAAATCAATATTCAAAATTCACATACAATTCATAATTCTAAATACTTATATCTACTGAAATATCTACTAAATAGTTCTTAATTCTTTATTCTAAATTTCTAATTCTTAGTTCTTAGTTCTAAGTTATAGGTTCTTAGTTCTAAGTCGTAAACCCTCAGTTCTTAGTTCTTAATTCTTAGTTCTTAGTTCTTAGTCGTTAGTTCTTCGTTCTTAGTTCTTATTTCTTAGTTCTTAGTTCTTAGTTCTTAGTTCTTAGTTTTTAGTTTAAAGTTTTTAGTTCTTAGTTTTTAGTTCTAAGTTCTTAGTTCTAAGTTCTTAGTTCTTAGTTCTTAGTTTTTAGTTTAAAGTTTTTCGTTCTTAGTTTTTAGTTCTAAGTTCTTAGTTCTTAATTCTTAGTTCTTAGTTCTTAGTTCTTAGTTCTTAGTTCTTAGTTCTTAGTTCTTAGTTCTTAGTTTTTAGTTTAAAGTTTTTAGTTCTTAGTTTTTAGTTCTAAGTTCTTAGTTCTAAGTTCTTAGTTCTTAGTTCTTAGTTTTTAGTTTAAAGTTTTTAGTTCTTAGTTTTTAATTCTAAGTTCTTAGTTCTTAATTCTTAGTTCTTAGTTCTTAGTTCTTAGTTCTTAGTTCTTAGTTCTTAGTTTTTAGTTTAAAGTTTTTAGTTCTTAGTTTTTAGTTCTAAGTTCTTAGTTCTAAGTTCTTAGTTCTTAGTTTTTAGTTTAAAGTTTTTCGTTCTTAGTTTTTAGTTCTAAGTTCTTAGTTCTTAATTCTTAGTTCTTAGTTCTTAGTTCTTAGTTCTTAGTTCTTAGTTCTTAGTTCTTAGTTCTTAGTTCTTAGTTCTTAGTTCTTAGTTCTTAGTTTTTAGTTTAAAGTTTTTAGTTCTTAGTTTTTAGTTCTAAGTTCTTAGTTCTAAGTTCTTAGTTCTTAGTTCTTAGTTTTTAGTTTAAAGTTTTTAGTTCTTAGTTTTTAGTTCTTAATTCTTAATTCTTAATTCTTAATTCTTAGTTCTTAGTTCTTAGTTCTTAGTTCTTAGTTCTTAGTTCTTAGTTCTTAGTTTTTAGTTCTAAGTCCTTAGGTCTAAGTACTTAGTTGTTAGTTTAAAACTTAGTTTTTAGTTCTTAATTCTCAATCATTAGTTCTTTAATTTTAGTTTTTAGTTCTTCGTCCTTAGTTTTTAGTTCTTTGAATTTTTCATTCTTGCTATGAAAAAATAAAAGAAGGTCTTAGAATTTATCACCCTTCTTGCCAAGACTGATTGAAGAATTTTAAATTTTCATCAGAGACATTTTTTTCTTTTGTCAAAATCGTCAATCATATTTCTTTTTTTTTATAATATTTTCAAGAAGATCAGTGTAAAAGTAAGCAATTTTGACAAAAATAAGCCAGTTTGTACTCTGCAAAGAAAGCTGCAACAAAATTTTGATCAACCACGACAAAAGCAGCTCAAAATAAGAAGAAGAAGAAGACGCGAGCATAACAAAAGACAAAAATGCCCAATCTTTCGACTCTCTTCAATGGCATTCTTATCGGGTCTTCCGGCTATGCCATGTACGTCATCAAACCTCAGGCACCCTACGCTTTTACTGCCTGTGCGATTGCCTGCTGCCACGGCTTGGTGGGCTTTGTAAATAGCCTTAAGTCTGGCGGAGACGGGGAAGGTGAAGGCGGTGGTGGAGACGCTGACTGTAGCAAAATACAAGACGTCTCCTCGGTTGTTATGGAGTTAGTACCATTGCCACTGGTAAACATTGAGCTTTACAACCGCTCGAATAGCCCGAACTTGGCACTGGGCCATGGGTTATTTGTCATACCACTCGCCTTTGATTTGATTTCGAAACTATTTGTCGAACAGGGCGAGGAAAGTAACACCGAGACTCTCAAGGATCTAACTCTGTTGGGCAACATCGTATCATTGACGTTTCTGGGTGTGAACGAGAATAAGATGTTGTATCTGGTGATGGCTATGATGGAGTTTTGCTCTAAATATGGTGCTTTGGGGCTCGATTATATGATCAATGGCACAGGTCCAAATGCAATTCTATTCTTTGACTCTATATTCATTATTCTGACTTCCGTGGCTGTAAGTGAAGCTGCAAGTGAAGCTAGTTAAGCCTAAATTAATGAAGTAACCGAAATTTAAATGATCGATGAAACGAAAAAAAAAATTTATTTCCTATGAAAAGTATTATCGGGAAAACAAATATATTCACATATTTCGATGGCATGCTTTCAACTTTTCAAGAGGTGTTATTTATTTGAGTTTTCTTTGTGAACAGGTTCTCCAAAAGGATAACAACGGAACAGCAAAATTTAATTATTTTTTCAGTGTGTGTACTTTGACCTTCTTTTCTTCTTTATCAAGCTGAAAAGGAACAGCCTGTTTTCCAAAATTGTAGTCATTGTGGGTTGATGAAAAAAA
This sequence comes from Pherbina coryleti, assembly GCA_943735915.1. Classification (NCBI taxonomy): domain Eukaryota; kingdom Metazoa; phylum Arthropoda; class Insecta; order Diptera; family Sciomyzidae; genus Pherbina; species Pherbina coryleti. The sequence continues at coordinate 15,864,628 of OX030951.1, forward strand.
TTCTATACGTTTTGCAATAAATCAGAGGTCAAGGAAGACAGTTTTGAAGTGTTTTAAGTAAAGCTTTGTACTTTAATTAGGCTTAAGGTAAAATTAAGGCTTAAGGTAAAATTAAGGCTTAAGGTAAAATTGGTGCCGATTCATCCATTGTGGTTTAGTTGTTGCACCACTATAACTTTAGAATTGATATGGGATCCTTTGTCTAGATGCTTTCGTTCCAATAACACGGAGTCATATCTGGCGAATATGGTACTTGTTGAACGATATTGACATTGTTTATGGTCAAATAATCACGTACAATGTGTGATGTGTGAGCTGGTGCATTATCGTGGTGCAAAAACCTTGTAGTGCCCTTCCATAATTCTGGCGTCTTTCGCTGAATATTCTCGCGCAATTGCTTTAAAATACTCAAATTATATTGAGCGTAGACCAATTAATCTTGCGGGAGGAATTCGACACCTTGAGAATCTAAGAAAACAGTCAACTTCACCTTAATTTTAAAGCCTTTGTCGTGGGTTTTTGGTTTGGGCTCATGTAGATGGCGCCACTCTGCAGATTTTTGAGCTGTTTTGACGTCATACTCGTACACCCAAGTCTCGGCACCAGTTATGAGGCGCTGAATGACCGTATCGTCCATTAAAAGTGTCTCCTGTTCGACAGTTTGGCGAAACTCTTTTTGAAAGAAGTACAGTAATTTTGACACTAGTCGCTTGCCTAACACATCATGTAAAATGGTGTGCACCGATCCAGTTCATATATCAAGCTCGGAGCCCAATTTCCTTTAACAGTTTTACCAGCCTTAAAAAAAATCATTAGCTTCATGACAACTGTTGTTGTTTCATTCGGACAGTCCGGTTCAATTTTGAACAGAAGGTAAGTACTTCAAATCACGATATTTTTATTTTACAAAAGTCAGCTTGTATAATTTTACATTGGTTTTTTTCTCTTGGTGCATGTATTATTTTTGTATCACAGTAAAAATGATGAAAAGGTAAAAAACAAATTCGATATGTGTTAAGCAACTCTTAACAAAGCTCTGGGAAATGGAAATTCATTCCCGGATATAAACAGGAAGCATTCCATACAATATAGGAAGCATTCCCTTTCGTTAAACAGTCCATTTTTTTATACACACTTTGTCATTGGGGGGGAGGGGGGAAACATTCCTCTCCACTGTTTTAAAAATGAATGTGGAAACATACCTCTCCATTGTTCTTAAAATTAATGTGGAAGCAACAACAAATAAATAAAAACTAAAAATAGTTAGGCTGTCCTTGATTCGAACTCGAGTTCTCTGGGGTGACAATCAAGCACCTACTCGACTACCGAGGCTGCCTTATTATTTAAAATTTTGTTATTGGAAATAAATTTAAATTAAATTTGCACCAAAACAAGCAAAAGTTTCCACATGCATTCCTTAAGAAGCTGTTTGGAAACAATATCAATTTAAAACTACCCATAAGTTTCCAAAAGATACGATAAGAAATATTTCCCCATCACTTATAATGCTATTGTTTCCACGTACATTCTTAAGAAAGCAGTTTGGAAGCAATATCAATTTAAAACTACACATAAGTTTCCAAAAGACACGATGAGGAATGTTTTCCCACCACTTTTAGTGCTACTGATTCCACAAACATTCTTAAGGAAGCGGATTGGAAATAATATTAATTTAAAAGTTGTCATAAGTTTCTAAAAGTTACGATGAGGAATGCTTCTAAAACTTGTCATAAGTTTCTAAGAGTTACGATTTGATCCGTGACTTAAGCTTCTTCTTCTTCTTTTTTAATATTCCACTGGAACAAAAAGAAACAGTTCGAACTATTAAGAATGGAAATAGTTCGAATAGAAGGAAAAGAAAATGCTTAGTTAGAATAGTAGTGAGTAGTAATAGTACAACGTACTAAGAGAAGTGCTCCTTTTGGAACTAGTGGGAATCGACTACTTATGGTTTATTAATAACAGCTCTTATATATTCCATTTAAGCACTGAACTCTTTGAAGCTCACTGACCTTTTTGAAGATAAGCATTCTCACGAAGTTGACGACTGTGATTGCTATGTTATGATCCAAAATATCTTTCGAATATTTTCAGCAAAGAAGAAAGAAGACTAATGGATCTATACTCTTTCGCGATGCAGGGTTCTATCTATGAAATACGCAATTCTATGAAACAAATAGTTAAATATGTATTTTTTTATGCCAAACACGAAGGTATTGTGTTTTTTCAAAAATGTTTGGCTACCGTAAATGTTTCATTCAAAAAAAAAAAAACTTTCCGGTACTCATTCGCCGCTAAGCTGCAAGGGTCTCCACTTGACGAAATTTTATCTTTTTGCGCTTTTTTTGTTTTTCTTTGCGTCATGGCAAATGTTTGTGAATGAATGGGTGGTACTTTTTCTTTTTTTTTTTTTTTGTATCCACAGCTGTCAATCAATATTTGCATTATTGTTGTTGCTTTTTTTGTTAATGAAGCTTAAAAATGTTTTGTCAATCACTCATTTCCGCTCTTTTTGGACACTTGATGGAGTGTACAAAATATTAAGTAAGTCGTTAAAAAACATGGAATCGAAACAAAGCAAATAAGACGATGAAGGTTTGGAAAAGAAGGTGAGGCTAAGGGAGTAAAGTTGCAAGTAAATAAGACAAATCGATACAAAGAAAACTCCTTTTATAACATATTTAACAGGGTCTATTTAACATGGGTGGAGTTAAGAGGCTATGAAGAGAAAAATAAAACCATTAACTCTAGAAACAGAACTAATTACTTCGCGTACAATGAAAACCCCTTTTTCAATGAAAGTGATAAATAGTGCACCCATTAACCCTGAAAATAAAACTAATTATTTCACTGTTGCTATAATTTTTTATTCCAATTTTTTTTTTTATTTTTTTATTTTTTTGCAAATTATTTAAAAATTTCATTAAATCTTTCAAAGGACACAAGATTTTTCGCTTTCTCTTAAGCCTTAATACTACTGTCTAACGCCAGGCCAGTCAAAATGAAGAACATTGAGTTAAAGAATAAGCTGCTACACTCATCCTTGTTAATGTTGGTAAACATTTTTAAGGCTGTGGTGCCATATTTGGAACAAAAAGCCATAAGAGCCATGACCAGATACATTGTATTCGCCTCTTGCAAACCCAATAACGACAACGAAACCACATCGCCAATAAGTGTCAGTTCTTTAAGGGTCTCCGTACTGCTATCCCGACCTGATTCGGAGCAAAGTTTTGTTATGAAATCGAAAAAGAGTGGCACAATAAACAAGGCATGACTCAGTGCTACGGAGCCATTACCTTCACCGGAATGCATGCACAGCTGTATGTTGACCATTGGCAGCGGTATAAGTTCCATGAAACTCTCCGATATTTCTCTAATTGTGTTGGTTTCAGCAGCGGCTTCCACACTGTCACCCTGAGTAGTTAAGCTATGTATGAGTCCCATCAGGCCATGGCAGCAGGCAAACGTACAAGCCGTAAATGCATACGGCGATGCAGGTGTGACTGCGTACATGGCCCAACCGGAGCTACATACAAGCATGCAATTGAAGACAGTCGCTAACTTAGGGCTTTTCATTTTCGTTTTTACTCTGTGAAACTTGACTTGGCTGGCTTTTCTTCCTTTTCGTTAAATGTGCTTGAAATTTCTTAGATTTTAAACATTTGATTTTTTAAAGAAATTTTTATCAAAAAATTTTGGCCAAAACTATTTTTTGCACTCTTTGGGATCAGAGCTATGGGAAATTTAAAATTTGTGTATGGACGGTTTGGATAGTTTTTTCGAAAATTTTGAACTAATAACTAAATTTTGAGTTTTTCAGTTTTGACAATAGACGCCTACTTGATTTTGAACAGAAGGAGTGAGTGTGAAGACTGTGATTTTGAACAGAGAGAGGTTTGAGTCCCTTGAAACTGAAGTCAAAATAAAGTTTAGAGTTTTGATTAAGAGGTTCCAATGTGCATCTTATTAAAAATATACCAAATGGCGTGCAAATTTTGACATACTTCAAAATTTTTCAAGCCAAATAGGCCAAAAAAACTATTGAAAGACCCAGTAAAGACCCCTAAGTTCAAGGCAATAGTTAAAAGAAATACCAAGTGTTTTTAGTTGCTTTTATTTTACATAATTTTTTTGTGTTTTTTTTTTTTAATTTATATCTTTGATCAAAATTTTATTTCTTTTTGCCAAATCATGGTTTCCAAAATTTTTGATAATTAGAAATTTGTGCAAACAAGTATAAAGAATACCGAATAGAAGAATACTGTGGCATCGTCACCCATATCTTCAATTAAATATTCCACCAAAAGCCCTCCATATTTGGAGAATAACATTGCTGTACCCATCATTATATAAACTGGAACATCTTCATTTACTCCCAGAAATATTAATGAACCAACATTAGCCAACAGCGTCAAGTCCTTGAGTATCTCTGTGGTGCCATCGAAACCCGATGTTAACTTGGCAATAAAATCGAAGAGCACAGGTATCAGGAAAAAGAAGTGAACTTGTGATAGATCGCTATACGAACTGGATGTCTTGTACAGCTCAATATTGAACAAAGCCAGCGGCACAATCTCCATCAGGCCCGAAGAAATGGCCATGATTTTATTGCATTTGTCACTGTCCGTATTGAGGCTGGCCACTACTCCCAGCAAGCCGTGCCAAAATGCTAGAGCACAAGCCGTGAATGCGTACGGTTCCGCCGGCTTAACGACGTACATGGCGTAAGCAGCACTTCCGGCCAGTACTGCATTGATTACAGTCGTCAATGAAGGAGTTTTCATTTTATTGCCTTCACCACTTTGATAACGCCTTAGTCACGGTTCTAGCGGTACACGAGCTAATGGTTTATTCTATTTTGTAAAATTTTAAACTGTTTCACTTAAAATTTTGAATAATTTATTATTTAGCTGTTATTTTTTTAATTTTGAAATTTATTATTTTGACCAAAAAAAAATATTGAAATTTTTGAAGTTAATGAAAAAGTTTAAATTTATTTTGCTACTCGACCAACAAGTACAAGGTCGGAACGATGATAACTCTTGGAGGCTTCTGTGGAAGATACATAGTAATCCTTTTTAGAAGTGATCTAGAAAATGCTTATTTCTGGTCCGATTTGAATTACTAGTCTTCATACAAAAATTCACAGCAAAATTCGACTTAAGAAATATGACTCAATAATATGAAATCACCAATTTTTTTTTATTTAAATATGAGCGTCGACTAGGACCATTTATTGCTGTGGTAGGCTTACCCCGTTTTGGGCATCTTCGTGATTCCAAACGTAAAACTGATGCACATACTTATGCCCTGACTAATGTGGGTGCTCTTAAGCAACCTAAGTAATCAATAAATGTCTCTAACCCAATGTATGTCTTAAACTATATGGATTATTTCCAAGAATATAGTGGTCTTGGTAGTCGACTGGAAGTCAGAGGATCAAATGGTTCTACGCTTTAGCCTGCTTTATTTCTGTCCTCATTTCTTGTCAACTGAAATTGAAGATTCATCAATATTTATAACTTGGGAATTGAAGTTAGTGATCAGTGTTGCCATGTGGGCAGATAAAACTTGTTTTGCCAGTTTTTTGAGAGGGTAGAAAGTTTAAGTTTTTTCCTAAAAAAATAAAGTTTTATTTTATATTACCCAGTTTTTCAAGTTTTTACGATTAAGGGGGGAAATATACCCAGCGGCCGAAGAAAAAAGGTCATGTTTGTGCATTTTTTTAAGGAAACCTAAGGGACATTTATAAATGAGGGTTTTTATACCTTAAATATACACGTTCAAGAGTAAAAAATACTTAATTTTTATTAAAAAAAAAAATTAATATTATGGTAGATACAGCATTTTTTGTAGAACGCTCTGAAAATGCGGTGACCAAGATTGCTCCTCCTTAATTCAACTGAAACAAAAAAATTAAATATATTATTAAACAAGATACTTAAAACTCGAACTTGTCATAGCCAATTTTGAAAATATTGATTTTTCACAAAATGGTGGACTTTATTTTGCCTATAAAAAATGAACGAAGCTACGAAAAAAAAAAAATCCTATGACAAGTACGAGATTATTATGAATAAACAAGCCTGCAAAAAATCAAAACGATCAGTTCACTGAGCTTCGAGAAATCTTGGTCAACGACTTTGAAAACATGGTTTCGAGAAAAACGCGTTTGAAAATAAGACCCAAGACTGCGCGCTCTAGAAGGCGGTTCACTCACTAGGCTATAACTTTGTTATTTTTTGAGATATCGACCACATATTGAAATTTTCACCACATATTCTTGAGACCTAAAGCTTTAAGAAAATGTAAAAAATTTTTTGAAAAAAAATAGTTCTGGGTATATTTCCCCCTTAATACGATGCTTTCTATTTTAGTGAATCTATGAATCAAATAGATAAACTAAATTGTATGTTACTTCAAAAACATAAGTATCATTTGAAGCTGCTACTACTAATTTTCACTCTTTTTCAAGGTTATTTTTATGGCAGCGCTGTTGCTATTATTGTTGGTGACATTGTTTCTGTTCTTTTGTCTCGGTTTCTCTTCGTCGAGTCTTGGTAGTCAATTTTTGGCATTCCTTTTTAAACTTGAAGCTTCAGTTTACATACATTCAGAGTCTTTCGTATTTTCTTTAGAAATGAAGTGGCCAAAATAACGGGACAACAAGAGTTAAAAGCGAATTGCCAAAAATTTTAAAGCACACATTTTAAAAATACATGTTTTAGTTAATTTTTAATATCAAGTTTTTTCACCAAAAAACAAGTTTTTTTTCTGGAAATAAAAGTTTTTTTTTAAAAAACATATGGCAACACTGTTAGTGATAGACAAGTTTGTGTTGTATGGAATGGCTTTATATGGGACAATATGAGCTCTTGTACCCGAAGTATAAAAACTTTAAGAGCTGTGTCTGTGATAAAGTTCTTTTAAACTGCATCACCTTCTTTGTATTCTCTTTTCTTGTAGAATTTAGATAGATAAGTCTGTTTTGTATCGAAAGGCTTTATATGGGACAATATGAGCATTTGCACCAGAGGTATAAAAACTTAAGGAGCTGCTCTCTGTTTAAAATTCTTTTAAATTACATCACCTTCTTTGTATTCCCTTTTGTTGTAGAGTTTTTGAATATTTTTAATACACAAAATACTTAAGTAAATTTAATAGTATCTTTAGAAAAAAATATTTATCATCAAAAAATGTTTAGGATTCTCACACAAAATAAGCCTCCATGGAGGTCTCAATTTAACCAAAACTGAAAGAATTTAAATGTTTACAAATTTTTTTAATTTTGTGGTATAAAATTTAATTCTTGATAACTCAAAACGTTAAGCTATCAAACAAGTGTTTTTTAGGGTTTTAAAGGGTTAAACGCAGTCAAGCGGCAAAAAAAAAACAATTTTTCAAAAATTTTTTCTGAGAAGATATTTTAAGTAAATAACTTTAAAATTGATATGCACCTTACGCTTACTTTTACTTTGCTTTCATATTTTTTATTTGTAAAAATAATTATTTTTAAAGCTGCTGTAACCTATCTCTGAGAGCTCCCCTAAATAAAGGCATCTTGTGGTAAGCACGATATCTCTGAACTAGATCATCTGAAATGAAAAAATCAAAAAAATCTTTAACAGTACTTATAATACTAATCGGAAAAATATATTCAAGCCTTAAATTGTTTATAAAATGGAAAATATAAGCCAACTATAAAATAAACTGCAAGAAATTGTGTAAACATTGACCCTGACCGGTTCAGCTTTTTACGCGATATCTTGATTACCCACTTCAAAAAGATTGTTTTGCGACTACGGTCAACACAAACGTCCATCCGAGTGACTAATTGGTTTAACCATGGATACCGAATGAGTGGTCGATTCTTTAAAAAGTGGTCGAATATTGGACTCTTAGAATGTACAACATCTGAGCCAGCCGCGGCGGCCACATGCCCGAAATCATATTTAAACAATTATGGAATAACAATATCTTTCTAATAGAGGCAATTTTCTGTTTGAAATTATTTAACCTCATTATATTATTTCAATTTAAAATTCTGAACCTCTAAAAAAACACCCTATATATGAACATTGCGAAAATAAAATAAAATTGACCTCCAGACTACATTAAACCCTTAATGGTACTCGTAATTCTGAGAACTCAAAAAATAATTGACCCGTCAATTTCATATTTTGTATAGCTACTAAGTAAAGGGTGTTTTTCTTAGAGGCGGAGAACTTTAAAATTTAAATTTAAATTTAAATAAAACACAGGAAATGTTTTTGAAATCCATGAAGTCAATTTTATTTTAAATATAATTTTTTGAAATTAATGTTTAAATATGATTTCGGGAATGTGGCCACCGCTGATGCGTACATAACGTGATCTGGAAGTCCAATTTTCACACACTATTAGCAGTAAATCAGGCTGTATTACGGAAATAGCGCTTCAAATGTTGGCTTCCAAGAGCGGTTTAACATATCCCCAAAGAAAATAATTTAAAATCCAATCTATAAAACGAGATGGTGTCGTCCTGCTGAAATCACATGTGTGCAAAATTAATGCAATATTAATGCCTCTAATTGAGGCACGAAAAAGTTAGCAATCATACCTGTGTACCGTTGACTGTAACATTCCGACCAACAAACGGTAAGTTTTTCTGGATGTAATAGTGTTTCGAGAAAGGCTTGTGGATTATCATTGCTCCAAAGGCAACAATTTTATTTATTCACGTAGTCTTTGAACCAAAAGTGTGATTCATTACAGATAAAAATTTTCAAATGAAATTGTGGATCAGTGGAAATCCTTCCTTCAGCCTATTCATAATAAGGAGTCTATTTATTATGAATTGGTAAACCAAACTTGTCTCAAAACAACCGAGAAATTTCAAATTGGCTCTCAAAAAAAGCAAAAACTTCAACAGCTGCAAATGCATTTTCACAAACAGTTGTTTTTGACAGGAGATGTTTTCTTGTAGAAGAGAAAATAAGCAGTTGTCAAGGCTACCTTGTATTATTATGCAATGGTTTGAAGAACCAATGGCGCAGTTAATAGGAATAACATAAGATTGGAACATAGACGGAGCGCTTCCTATTACAAAAGGAGCGCTCGTAAAGCCCTTAAAGAGCGCTCGTAAAGCCCTTAAAGAGCGCTCGTAAAGCCCTTTAAGAGCGCTCCAAAGCCCGCTGGGTAGTTCGGCAAAAATTATCTGCATGACGACCTCTATCAGAAATATTGCATGGTTAAGCTACTGGACTGAACTCTATGGATATAAATACCTCTTAAATGATTATATGAAACGATATTTGATGATATAAAGGGGTCATTCATGCCTTACTGACAATTCATGAACATAGACTTACAAAAGCATAAATTCAGATCTTAACAGCCACTAAAAAAAATCTTTGAACTTCCGCAATGAAGACCTTGATCTCTCACAGGATAACTGCAAAAGTTCAATAGTCCCCAAAATAAGTGACACATGCTAAAAAAAAAACTTCTTTATACAACAATAAGGCTAAAAAAGGTAATCGGGATGAGTAGCACGTCAATTACAGCTCAGGTCAATAAAAGAGCAATTAATTTGTGCCAAATGAAAAAGGCATTGAAAAATTAAAGCCAAAATAAACACCTTTTAAAGGGTGCAAACTTAAGCACATTCGATACCTGAAGCCAACACGCTATATATTGCATATTATTAGCCGGAGCCATTATTATGCTACATTATTAAAAAAAAAATTAATTCTCTGAATTCAATGCATAAAAACACATAGGTACCTACATATTTTAAACTCTCCACAAAAATATCAACGTGCTGTTTTCTCAGCTCGTAAAGTAAGCAAAATAATGTTGGCTCAAAAGGTGGCTTAAACACCACCGCCGCCGCTGTGCTGTAAAGTATTGTCACTTTATTCATTTAGAAATATTTTAATTATTTTTATTGTTATGTGTGGGGCTACTCGGCGTATTCGGCGTAATTAAGAGTTAGCATAAAGCATAATTTAAGACCTAATTTCAGCTTAATAAGCTCAAGAAGATTGGAAATTTAAGTGTTGGCGTTGGACATCAGAAGAGTGTAAGATAATTCCGAGAAATCGATCGGTAATTTCGGTTTTTTTTTTTTTCATTTTGGTTAGTAACAAAAATATGATAAAATCTTTGCATCAACTGCACGCAAATCAAAAATGGAAAACATATAAAAATAAGGAAAAAAAAAACTCTTAAACATAAGATAAACAAAAACAAGAGCTACAGAATATTAATGAAATCCAACGAAAACGTTCGTTCAATGCATGCCACTCTTTCAGTCTGCTAGACCCCTTCACACACCCCCCTTCTCCCCACTCAAACCATCATTGCCTGCTTGTTGACGCTCGTGATCAACACCGCGAACCTTGTGCAAGTTCAAAAACCCGTCAATGACTCAGCGCGTCATTCGGCCCGCGTTAGCTCGGTCCAACATTCACAACAGTCGGTTAAAAATGCCGGCCGGCCGGCCGGCCGGCATCCACTTAATGCTGTTGTGCTTTGTTGTTGCTGTTGCTGTTGCTGTATAGCTGTGGTGCTTATTAAACGCAACTCATCATGCACGCGGTTGCGCTGTTGCAAAAAAAACAGAAAAAGAAATAAAATAATATTAAAAATAAGCACTTGAGCGACGTTTAAAAAAAAAGAACTGTGCAAATAAATGGTTTTGTTTGACAACAAACCGAAAATTTCAACAGCAACAACAACAAAATTTGCAGCAAATAAATAAAAGATAAAACATACAACAACACAGCAAAGCAACAAACCAAGTTGAGCAACCTTTAAAAACTTTTAAAATAACGTCTACAACGTAATCAGCATCAAACAGTCTTGACCTTAATTAAGCTATGAGCAGGGCTCAAGGTTAGGGCAGGGTTTATTTAAGATACTCGTACAATTACAATGTACGTGAAGGTACATAGAAGATATACTGAGTTAATTTTCGATTTTTTTCACCATTCTCAATTTAAATTTTTATTGTATAAAAACTGTTGGTTTTTTATAAATATAATTAAAGGAGTCTCAGTTTTTCTGTATAGTCGGAAAATACAACGGAATGAAATCTTGTTTGAATAATAAAATTTTCTATCCAAGGAATAATCGATACTTCCATGAATAAATTTATTAATTCTGATATTAAAAGGTCTGTCTGGTCAGAAATTTTCACAAACGCAAAAAATTTTTTTGACTAATCTTACTTCTAGCTGTAATTTATCCGGCGTAATGCAGTCTGAAGTCATATTTAAGGTGTGTTAAGTGTTTGGAAAGTGGTACAACCCAGTGTCAAATTCCCCCCTTATATTTTGTTTAATATTGAACATAGAGTGTGACAATCCCACCCATATATTACACCCCCATATAAAAACGGAGTATAATCGAAACCATACCAATTAAACACTTCTTAGATATCAATTTCCCATTCATGATCTTTAACAATTATTCTTGGATTTTGGGTGCCCCATATTTTGCAATTTTGTTTATTCAAGCGACCATTCAGGTGAAAATGGGCCTCATCGCTCATTATGAGTTTGTGAATAAACTCGTTGTTTTCAAGGCACAATTCTTGCAAAGGGCGCATATATTGAATGCGTTCTTGTGGATCATTTGGTTTTAACTCGTGAACTAATTGCATCTTATATGGAAAAAGGTGTATCATATGTAAAATTCATAGCAAAGACCGCCTAGACATCACCAACTACTAACAACGTCGCCTGGTGGAAGTCTTAGGGTCTTCCTCAATACTTGCTTGCACCCGAGCAATATTCTCATCATTTCGAACTGCACGAGGTCATCCAGCACGTGGAAGATCACAGACAGCCTCTTGTTGCCCAAAACGCTGAACCAATCGGTAAATTGTTGGAGCGCTAGGTGCCAATCGAACATGAAAGAAAATTCGATAGAATCTTTGAGTCTGAATAATCGAGTGCTGATTTTAAAATAGAATTGAACCACTTTGGTTCTTTGTTCAATGCTGAGTCTTTCCATTATAACATATTTTTATTTTTTATTATGGACATTTAATGTGTTAATTAATGTCTTAATTTATGTCTTTCCTCTGAATAAAAATAGCTTATACATTTCTGCTACTTTGATTGCTCTCATTTAACATTCTTTGATTCAATTTGGCGTAAAAGCGGTCCAGACGCGCCCATTTTTTCGGAAAATTATATTTATCTGCCAAGAATAGCCAAAGTTTCAACTCAATATCCTAACGCTAACTATTTATGTCACTCTCCATGGAAAAGTGGTAGCTATGATACTAAAATATATTCTTAAAATTAGTTGTCGAATATTAATTTGCACGGATTACTAAGCTGTTTTGCAAAATCTTTGCGGTACTGCATCGTCTTGTGGTGAGCAGCACGATATCTCTGTACGGGATCATCTGAAATTAAAAAAACAAAAAAATTCCGTTAGCATATGGTATTATCTTGTATTTAATCGAAGGAATAAGCAATTTAAAAAAACTGCATAATTTTTTAAAATAAACATTTTTGTATAAATATATTCGTTATAAATGCGAAAGTTATTTATCGGTCAAAAATATCTCGATCAATTATTTAAAATATACTTGAAAATTTTGTGAAAAATTTTTAATCTTAATATTTGAATACGGCCTTTCATTATTTATATTGAAAACAAATTTGAGCTTTAGGCCAAGCATATTGACAACATGAAGACAAAGAAGGCAACAACCAACAACAACAACAACGGCTCTGTATAGAACAAATCACACAGCTTGACTATACAGACTGTTTCGTTGGCCGCTACACCAACTCATCACTAGTCTTGTATGACTTTTCACTTTGATCCACTCAAGCTACTAAGGTTCTACTTATACTGCCAATTATGCCGAGAAAGTTACCCGGAATTTATTTTGGCAGAGAGAAAGCTTAAGTTCTTATCTACTTCGATGCACCCTGTATCAAGGTTAACCTAGATCGTATCATACTTTTAGGCATAGCCTTTATTCATGTGCATTTTCGAAATAGAACAGTGGAATTGAATTCGATTTGATTCCGAATTCGAAATAGTGGGCATTGCATCCCCTTTTAAAAATGAAGTTTCATAGACAGCGAAAAGTTCTGAAGAGGTATGCACAGTTTTACATACATATATGAAAATTTTAAGCTCATTTTGCATAAAATTTATCCATTTTAAGAAAATACTGAGAATGTTAAATTTGATGTTTTAACTATTTCATAAAAAATTTTATACTTCTTTGTAGTATAAAATTTTAAACTTCTTGCAGATTGGGACTAAGACCATTCATTGTGTTAAATTTGACTAAACTGGATTAAAATTTATGAAATAAGTTTATTTTTTTCTATTTTACCCCTTAACTACATGATGATGAGTTAACGTTCACCACCCATTAAAACTTAAACCATAAAAAATAAATAAAAAAATGTTAAATTTAAAATATTTCTTTCTTTCTCAGCATTTCACCAGGAGGTGGTAATCTTTTACGTGGGAGTTGACTGAAAATTTTAAATTTTCCAAGCGATTTACTAGCCAAAGTTTTGCAACAAAGTTTTTCTAAACATAACACCGAAGAATGCTAGAAACAAAGATATTATTAGAAGAATTTAGTGAAAGCAGGTCAATCGCCTTAGCCAATGTTGCCAAAGTTTCTTGATATACATTTAATTTAAAAGCTAGATTTAGTTGCTTAAATGCATTCCATTTTAATATTTTTGACACTTAATTTATATTTTTATTTTTTAAACAATGTTTCTTTTTTAAAAATTATGGGAACAATGGTCCCAGTTCATGGTTTATCAATTATTATTTTCACACTTATTAAATTTTTATGGGATTTTCTAAAAAAGTTTGATAGATTTTTGTAGATGTCTTCACAACTGCTTCGTTTTTAACAGTTTTACCATTTGTAGTCCAAAAAGTACGGGAAAATTCCTTGAATATTCAGCCAAATATATAAAACTATTTAAGCTTTTGGGAAATTATATTAGCATTACTTGAAAATTAAAGTACCGTAAACCAAGTTAACAGGAACTGGTATGATATATCAGAAAATTCAGTGATTTTCATAAAGAGCTTAATTTTTATAAAGTAAGTAATAAAAAGTGAAGACATTTTAATCCTCCAAACTTAACTTATGCAATGTTCACACTAATCAACTTTCCCAGCTTTGGGTTTTAGTGGAGGAGTATCAATTCTGCAACATTTTAGCGTCGTTGAGCCTTAAAGATAAATGTTTTAGAGCCTTTATTAAAATTAATTTTAATATTTATTTAATATTAATATAAAATATTTAATAATATTAATTTTATAGAATTATTTAAAGAGACTTTCAATTGAGATGTATATAAATTGCAGAACAAAGCTAATTTCGGAAAATACTTTTTAGGAAGAAGAATATATTTGCTCACAAGTTCGGAGAGACTTTTAACCTCAGAAGCATTTGTGTGGCTTTTACGAGTTTATTCTCTCACGACCGCGATAAATTACTTCGAAAGAGCTTTTTGCAAGACACAAAAGCTCGCTCACTAAAATTTTAAACTTGCATTCATAAATGCCTACCAAGTCTTATCGAGGAAGAAAATACATTTTTGACATTGTCAGTCCCAAGTTGACGGTTGCAAAATCAACTTTTTTTTTTTAGACCCTTCTTCAAAAGCAATTTGATGTTGAATCTTTTTCACTCGTTGTTTTTGGAAAATTCAAATTAATTCTGTACAGTGTAAAGCTATGTCAAGCCAAACAAATGTCATTTGACATAAAATTTAATTTTAAATTACCAATTAATAATTACCTTTGTAAATCAAAAAATCACGGCCAAAGAACAATGAAATAACCACAATTCGACTATGAAAAAAAAAGATACAGTATACCGTGTATACAGTAAAGAAGTGAAACTTCTTCTTTGTATACTCTTTTTCTCTTCTAGAATAAGAACCATTTTAGTGTAAAGGCTCGATTTTGCAATAGAGTTCTATCTGGAATAGAACCCATCGCTGCGCTAGGTTACGTTACGATTTCACTAACCACTTACACTTATTTTTCATAAGATAGATTTACGATTGCATAATCGAACCTTAAAGGCAAAGAGAGAACTTTTTAAGCAAAAGAAATTCAATAAAAAGTTTTTATAAAAAAAATATTCTGTTTATTTAATATTCATTTGTATGGACCTATGGCCGAAAAGCAATTAACTTGATAACCAATTTGCGTCGTATTTACATATAGATGTGAATGCAGAATACAACTTGATATATTTTTAGTTCAACATATATATGTACGTATTAATATTACTTATATCAAACATATCATACTTACTATTATTAATAATATTTCGATATAAAATTATATAACTACAATATGTATAAAATAGTTATCTATTGAAAGAACTTATTCCAACTTTTCTTGCGCACAGTGTCAAGTTAGCGTCATGGGCGACAGCATATGCTTCATGAATTTGGGTTTTTATATAATTTTATATCGCAATATTATGAATAATAATATAATATGTGTAATATGAGCAAAATTCATAGAGGTTATATTAATATATTGAATTAAAGATATACCAACGTTGGTATTCTAAAAAAATATTGGCATGGCAGCCCTAGTATGAGAGTTTACTTTGCGAAAATAATAATGCGCTCAGGGCAACTCTCTTATTCACTTCTGCTTCGCTGAATCTTTCTCTCTTCTACCCGAGTCATGGCAACCCCCCTGTCTACCACACATAGAACGCAATCAGCACATAATCTGCGGCTTTTGCCACCCAGCGGTAATCTAAGCGTTTCAAAAGCCCTAAACAAGCGCTTCTGCCATAGCGCTTCACACATCTGAAGCGCTTTTTAAGTAAACCAAATTCATATTAAAATTTATATTGGATATCCTAGGATGAAAGCGCTTCTTAACAAACAAATAGTTAAAAAGCTCTTTAAAAAAAACAAAAAACAAAGCGAGAAAATTTTTTAATATGCGAGGATTGAACTCGCACCGCTCGCATTACAATCAAATGTCTTACTGCTGTGCTATTTTCCGATGTTTTTGTTAAGAACAAAATGTGTATAAAAACATGAGCTCCACAACTCTGAACTCTGAAAAGCACATCGCTATTTCTAGGAACGCTTTTTATTTTCCCGCTGGGCATTAACAGCAAAAGTAGTTTGATTAATTGGTATATAGAGCAAATTTATATATGAAGAGTTTAGCTCGTTGGATAGAGCGTTGTCTTTGCAATCGTTAGTTCGCAGGTTCGGTCCTCAGCTGTGACAAACAAATTTTTTAAGTCTTTTATATAATGTATATCTCTCTCATTCTCTCTACTGGAAAACATATCTTTCTTCTCTATCGTGTAACGAAATGAAGTAAATTGACCTTGAAATTTCACTCCTTAATGTTCTCATTCAAATTTCGAAGCGCCGCCTAAGAAGTTTCACTTCAAAATCAAACAAAATCAAAGTTGAAAAGCACTGTCTAATTGTTAGGTTTCGGCAATCATTGGCTTAAGGACAGGCATTATTTTAACGACATGTTAAACATTTTGAATTGATTACAAACCAAAGTTTAATGACTTGAAACTAAAATTTATGGTTAGCGTCGAGATGGTAGCATAGAAGTAATGAGACAGGCATAAATTAAACCTACAGAAATATATAAAAATATCTATCAACACACAGGCGGTTAAAAGTTTTTATGAGCAACAAGTTTTCAGCAAACATTTTGGAATAACCAAATTTGAATAACTATTCAGTAGTTGACAATTTTCGCAAGAACCTTGAGAGCGAAAAAAAAATTCAAATAATGTATTTGGCGCGCCAACATATAAACATTAAGATGTTATATGCTGCCAGATGCCCAATGTATTTATGTGAATACACAGAAATATCACGTTAATCTGACGAATATACTCGAAGTTACACGCATATTTGTAAAGACGTCACGGTTGTGTTTCTCAGAAATGCGCAATTTGCAACACGTTTTTAAAATTTCTCAAAATCTCAAATTTTTGGAGCAAAATAAGGTGAGCAAAATTTCTCTGAGAAAGCCGAACCAATCAGTCTGAAATTTTAGAAAATTTTTCAAGTAGATATATTTATTTTTTGTCAAGGATTTTTCTCACCTTAAATTTTAACGTGACCATTTTCATTAATTATATTGAAACAAATTTGAGCTTTAGGCCAGGTATGATAAGTTTGTAAAGTAACGCAACCTCAACATGGTCTGATAGCAGTAAAACGCTGTGATCGAGCTTCGTGGATGCACATGAGTTAAGGCTATGCCTAAAAGTATGACACAATCGAAGTTAAAATTGACACGGGGTTCATCAAAAGAAGATAAGAACTCAGTTACTAACGTAAAAGCGTTCTCTGCTAAAAATAAACTTCTGGGTAACTTTCTCGGCATAATTGGCAGTATAAGTAGGACCTAAGTAGGCTGAGTGGATCACAGTGAAAAGTCATGTAAGACTATTGATGAGTTGGTGTAGTTGCCAAAGAAACAGTCTGTCTAGTCTGCTGTATGATTTGCTCTATACAGAGCCGTTGTTTTTGTTGTTGGTTGTTATCTTCGTTTTTTTTTCACCGATAACTATTTTTCGCTTTTAAAAATAATTTAAAGTTAAAATTTATGTTGAAAATCTTTAGTTTTTTTGGGTGTTAAATAGCCGCCATTTTGTCAAAAATTAATATTTTGCTTATTTATTCTTCCTTATGTTAATGAATTTTTTTTTTTTTTTGTTATTTCATTTCAGATGATCCAGTCCAGAGATATCTAATTGCCGCAAAACGAGAAAAGATTATTTTCGGAGTTCCCGAGATCGTACACAACAGCTTAAAAATAATTATTTTTACAAATAAAAAATATAAAAGTGAAATTGAAAGTAGCCGTTATACCATATGCATATAAATTTTGAAGTTAATTTGAACTTTAAATGTAATTAAAATGCCTTCTCAGGAAATATTCTTGAAAAATCGATATTTTTTTTCTACCTGACTGCGTTGAGGGGGGGCTAAGCCCCCTTTAATGCATCACGTAGGTGTTTTTTTTCGTTTTTGTAAAAAGGATACAATTGGCAATGCTGCATTACGAAAGTTTACCACAGTAAAGGGCTCTGCTAATGTTGCAACATCAAGCAAATGATGTCGGGCGCGAGCTTGTTCCTCTCGTGTGGCTTTGGCTGTAACAATGTCCAAATTAGCATACACCTGTAAAAAAAAAAATAGTGTAGAAAACATTTGTTAGAAATTTCTAAAAATATTCTTGTTACACATAAAAGAATAAAAACATAAAGTGCTAAACATGATTGCATTTCCGCTTAAGCTGCGTACTAGTTAATAGCATAAGTTGAGGTGTCAAAAGTAAATCGTGCATATAGAGCATCAGCACTGAATGGGTTAATGCGTGGACATCTTCAACCATAAAACTCAGCCAAGCTGCTAACTGCGCTAATTAAAGGTTACAGCTTAACATAGTAAAAGTCAGCAGTTCTAATAAGTTATTGAACTCTGTTGTCGAAGATTCTTAATGAAAACCAACAAACTTTAAGAGATATTAACTCAAAAAAGAAAAAGCCTTGCCTGCGGTCATTTTTCACACTTCATCTTAAGTTAATTTTGTATAAGCTGAACAACTTTATGACAGCATGTCCAGCATTTTGACATTTCCAAAAATTTTTTTTCTTCGCTGTCATATTTAAATAATTCTCTCCATTTCACACCATTCACTCGTATATTTTTGAACTTTGGCGTTTTTTCTTTTTCTCCTTTCATTTCAATTTGATTTGCATTTTAACAACGCAACTTTTTAATAAGATTCTTTTCACTTTGCTACATAATCGTTTTTTTCAATATTCATAATGCTGATGATAAAAATAAGGAACAGGTATTTCGAAACTTGCTCCAATGTTGTTACCAGGAAGTACGAGTATATTCGGCCCGAAACTAGTTCAGTTAAAAGTTCAGCTTAATGCTCATCATCATCATCATTATCATAATGATTATCATTTTAAATGTGCACATTTTTTGCCATTTAGTAGCGCGTCAAAAATTTCAAAATTTTATGATAACTCTAAAAACGCAAAAAGAAACCCAAATAAAAATCTGTTTGCTATTCAATTATAACAATATTGATGTTAAGCATTTTATCGATTTTCATAGAAGCATTATAGCAGAGAATGTTTTAGCTAAATAAATACAAGTGTGAATCTGAAGCACACGCGTAAGTTTTTGAGATACAGTTAAATGGCGTTTTTAGCCTTACATGAGACATATGCGTATCGCTTTAATTTTTTTTTTTAACGTTTGCAAACACTTGAGAATTTTGATTGTTGAAAAAAAGGCAGTTGGTCTCTGTATTACGGTTAGTGGGATTTAGTTGTAAGATAAGGTTAAACTATTTTATCTCCCAGTTTTAGATTTGTCTTTGTTTGGGTAGGAAAAAAAAACAATTTTGTTAGAGTTAAGGCATTGAAAACGGTAAAATAAATCATTTCAGATCAAATCTTACTTAATTTATTTAACATTCTCGAATGATCTCGAAACTTGGACGATACAACAGCTAACGGTTTTTTGTATGAATCTTGAGAGTTGAGTTGAAAATCTTTTTTATTTTCCTTTGATGAGGAGAAGAAAATATTGGAAATATAACAAATAGATCATCCCACAATGATTTTGTTGTATCACAGGTACTGAATACTGAATCTATTTACTCTTTTTTGAACATTCACACTTTAAGCCACATGGTGCGAGCTATTGTGATTTTAGTAGATACAAGCACATAATTGAAAATATAAATATTTCTATCATATGTATCGTACCCTATTTATTTTGGATGAATTAAAAACTGGACCAGAGCTTGAGCTGAGTGTGCCTTTACTTTCGCATCCATATATTGAAAAATGAACTGCATTCTTCAGTCATTGAATTGTATTTATTTTATTTCTTAAAGTTGAATACAAACACTGAAGAGCAAAACTGTAACATAGTGTAGCACATCTCATTTCCTCAACTGGTACTCTTTCTCCCAAAGAAGTTATTCTTCAAACTGCAAAAAACTAGCAGACAGAAATGTAAAAAAAGGCAAATGTTATTTTTGATAGTTGGTGCAATATTATGCCACCAATTGTCAAAAATAGTATAAATTAGAGAAGGAAAAAGTAGAAAAGAAAATAAAAAGCAAAATATGCAGGCAAATGACAATCGGTGCAAACCACTCGTGAGAAAATATCGGATTGCCACTTTTACCTTATATAATTGTATCATGCGACCACTCATAGCACTCACAAAGCATCTCGGCCAAACATCTAGGCTATATAATATTCATAGCAAAAAGCAAACGAGAACTATAAGAAACCGAAAGCAAGAATCTTTATTCTTACAACTTCATTGATAACTACCGGAACACAGTGCGATGTTGTTGCTGCTTGACGGCTATTTCAGCTGTATGGAATAGGTGTGTGGTATAAATGAAATTTAAACACGGGAAAAAAACGAGTTGTAAGGAAAAAATTTGATTTATCCACGTAAATATTTGAATAAAATTTTTACTTAGGCGTGGATAATGTTAATATGCATTATTTACCTTAGTGTACACTTTTGAGACCGAAACAAAGCAGTAACCCACTGTTTGTCAGCAAAATCCGACAAACTTACTTTTTTACTGTTTTCGTCAAAAAACAACTTTGTCCTTGTGGGACAGGAAGACATCCTTTTTTTTCCTTAAAATTTTTTTTGGGTGATCTTGACAACCCCATGCAACTTTTGAGACCTCTTAGAATACGATTTAAATTTTTCGATACGCCCTAGTGTACATATCGTTGCTATTATACCTAAATAAAAAAAAAATAAATAACTGGCTATTTCAGCCCTTGAAAGGACTTTGACCTAGCTTCTTATGATCAATTGTGTTGTGCGTGTTATTAAGTTTGTACACAATTGACCGAGAACCGGACCTACATGCTTAACGCCGACTCCGAACGGCGATGAACGATGAATGTTCTCGTTCTCAAGAAGCTTTACATGGCATTTTGATTACTCTCTGAGGTTTGCCATTGTCTGCAGAGGGGTGGTGAAAATTTTAATTCAAATAATTTTCTGTCCGTTGACATAGCGGCCACTCACTTTAACCAACTACGCCACGGACGACCTGTCCGTTATGTTATTATACCTGTCCATCTTTAATTTTTTGAAAAGTAATTTTTCAGCACACTGCACATATTGTCAAAGACTGAATACAAAAGCAAAAATTTTGTAATTTGAAATGGCATTCAAATCTCCAGATATGAATCTAATTGAGAATTTGTGGAGTTACGTCAAATCACAGCTTGCTAAGTATCCTAGTCCGCAAAATGGAATACATGAGCTGTGGGAGCGAACTGTGAAGCGAAGTTGTGAAGAGATATACATCCAGTATGCCCAATTGCATTGAGGAACTCAATAAAGCAAAAGAATACTGGACATGCTATTAATAATACATTTTTTTAACAAAAATCGTTGAAAATAAATAATTAAACAATGAGTTCATTGCATTTATTTTTCCATACTTTTTAGAAACTGCCTCCATGGCTTTAACGGCTTTACACCAAAAAGACCTCTTGTAGTGTATTTTTTTTTGAAAGGATCTGTTTAGATTGGTTTACATTGGTTTTTTTAAATATTTTCAAAAAATTGCTTGTGGCTTTTGAAAAGTGTTGAATCCCTCTTCAAAATGGAAACATTCCCGGATATAAACGGAAAACATTCTATGCAATGTAGGGAGCATTCCCTTTCGTTGGACACTCCATTTCTTTATTAAAACACTATATCATTAGAGGAATATATCCTCTTCGCTGTGTTCAAAATGAATGTGAAAAAATTGCCCCTCCTTTTTGGAACTACTCGATATTAATTCAATTTAAATACAGTAAATAAATCAGCAAACTACGAAGACATATTTTATGTTGACCGTGTTTTTATTTGGGTTTTTGGGTCCATTCAGTTAATGTCACCAAGCAATGCCAATTTATTAGGGGTCATCGCCTAACTGAACGATCAATAAACGAAAACTTATAAACAAGAATGATGAATTAACGAATGAAATGAATTAACGTTTAATAAATCTTCATCATACGAGTAATCAATTAACATTTGGAGAATATCATTAAATCTTTATGTTGATAGCTTAAATTTTTAGATACTATCGAAATCTACGCGAAATCTTCCTCAAGATGCTACCGAGAAAGTGACAGAGGCTAGGTTTTAACAGTCAATTGTTAATGTTATACCACTTTTGGCAAAGAAAGGGAAGAATATAGCGGACTTTATTTTAAAGAATACACCAGAGCTGAAATTAAACCTTGTTCATAGAAATCTGTAAATATCTATTGATAAAAGCACTTAAATTTTTCCATCATTAACAATGAACAAAGAAGGTCTTTGAAGTAGTTAAATTTACGATTAAATCAAAACAATTTAATTTAGAGTCAATTTATATACTCCAGTATATTTCAATTCATGGTTTTAGTTCTATTGGTCATAGATTACAAATAAAAACTGAATACAACCGATCAATAAATTTACATAAATATTTTTATTACACTTACAAAATAATCATAATACATGCATAGAACAACCCGACAAATTAAAATGTTAATTTAACAAAAGATCATCTCGATCTGTTCATGGAAGATTCCATGTGAAGCTGACGTATTGGCTAAATCAGATCGATCAAAGCGACTGTATCGGATAGCGCCAAACCTCTGAACAAATAGCCGGATGGCACCTGTTAACACTAGCGCGGCAACAATGACCGAAGATAACCAGTTCATTGAGATTTTTGTTAAATATTTGATTTTTTTTATTGATTTTTTTTTCTTTTTTTTTTTTTTTTGCTATTTTAGTGTTATTTTTAGTGTTATTTATAGTGAGCTTGCTTTTGTACGGTCTTAAAAGTTTTTTTTTTTTTGTTTTTTCTTATTTCATCTAATTTATGTTAAAATGTCAATAATTAAGTCCAAAGTCGATACATTTTTGTGACTCGTGTCTTATAAAAATTTAGAAATTAACAAATATTTGCTATTTATTTTACTACAAATGCGCATATTTAACAAGATTTGATATTTTTCTTAAGGTGAATGATGAAGACGAACGGGAATTGGCGGAGAAGGCACGATTTTATTGCTTTTGTGGTTTGTATATGAACGAGTTTCTCGCCAAGCTCTATATTTATGACCATGAGAAAACAAAAAATTATCCATAAGGTAAGCTTCAGCTACGTCTTAAGATTCCAGAGTGTCTGATCGAGCGTTTACACGCACACACACCGCAAAGCACCAGATTCTCGTGAAGTTCATAAAAATTATTGCGTCAAATTCGGTCGAGAGCATTGCATAAAAATAGAACAACTCGAGTCGAGACGAAAATGGAATATCTAGAATTTTTGGTTAAAAAGTCTTAAAAATTTCACAATATCTTGTGACTTTTCTATGAAAAAAATTTAACCTGAAAAGTAATCCATTGGTGGCGGTTGTCAATACCATCGCTCACATGTTCGCCAAAATTTATATATTCTATGAAAATTTGTACTTTAGTTAAACGAAGATAATAAAGATTAGAATGCAATTCAATAAGAAAAGGTTCAATAACTAATTTGCACTTTATATCCTGTCATATCCTATACTTTATTCTAACTTAAGCTATTCTTACTTTGTATAACCTATAAATTTGACATGTTCCGGTAGGTAAACTCTGTATTAGGCAGACTGTAGAGACTGTCCAAAAAAATGTCTGTAAAAAATGTCCAAACCCATTATAACCAAAAGTTTAACCTCTGCTTGAGTGAAAATCGTAATTTCTCATGGGAAAAACTTCTCCTTTTTGGGAAAAATTGTTCACCTCATGATCTTTCGGTACATAAATGACAATATCCTAAATTAAATTTTTGTTTTGATAACGGATGAGCAACTTCAATATTCCAATGGTCTTGGTCGTAATAACAAAGGGTGTATCAACAAGAGGTGTAAAATAACAAAGGCATATTATTTAATAGATGATCGCTTTTTAGTTTTAAAAGATATTGTATTCTATAGATAATCTCCAAGTGTCTACTTTATAATCCAAGAAAAACTTTTACAATCATTCGAACAATTGTTCAGTTTATACATATTCGAAAACATATTCTACACCTCTTGTTGACACACCCATACAGACAATCTTCTCGTATCCGCTCATCTCTAGACTTTACTATGCATTTTAGACTTTACTTTTATTCGATTTGAAGAAACCACGTAACTAGCTCTTTAATTTTTAGATAATATCTTTACTATTTAAAGCTTTTTATATAAAGAAGATCCACCCATTCGGACTTGGGATTCAGAGAAGTAAAAATAGACAATAATGAAAATTAAAATATGTAATTCGTAATATTTGTGGCGACCGTGGCCGAAAGCGTTAAGAAGTGCGTGAACCACTCCATGGCAATTCGAGATCAGGTCAGGAGAAACCCAGGTGAAACAGAAAATTTTCCAATTGATATAAATTTTTCTGATCGGCCGATATCTCTCTCTGCAGACAGAAAATTAAAATATATGCTTCTGAATATCTGTGGCGACCGTGGCCGAGTGCATTAAGAAGTGCGTCAACTACTCGGCGCAAATGCGGAATCAGGTTCGAACACTAGAGAACAAAGAAATTTTTTCAATTGAAACTAATTTTTCTGATCGACCGTCATCTCTCTGCAGACAATGGCAAACCTCAGAGAGTAAAAAATGCTATGTGAAGTTTCCTGAGAATATGCACATTAGCCGTTCGGAGAGTCGACATAAAACTACTAGATCAAGCCTTCGGTAATTTGTTTTTTCGTACTCACTTAAGGAGAACTTCTAGTATCAAAAGGATATTTCCCTATCTAATTTTTTTTTAGAGTCATAGCATATTAGACGAGAGAGTGCGTCGGCCGAAAAATAGATATAAATGCGCATTTCTCGAAACACCTTTTTTCCGCAATGTACACGATTCCACTTCAACGACTTGACTGATATCGGTGTTTGATGGCTCAAATTAAAGCTTATTCAATTTCGGGGGCCTTCAGGACGCGTTTTTTTTCCAAAAAAAATTATTATCATTATTTTTTTAACGTTAAAGCAAAATAAAAAGGAGGAGAAACAGGTTTTTTTTTTCAAAGGTCGGCCATTTTTTTTAAAGGGTTTTATTAAAATCGGAAATCTACAAGGCCCCCAAATTTCATCTAGGTTAAAATTTTTTTTGGTTTTTTCGTTTCAGATCACTTGGCTGGGCTGCACATCAGTTATCGCCGCGCACGGCTTTGATCAACGAGACCTTCAGCCGCCGTTCTTTAATTATTTTTAAAAAAATATTTACGTTCGTTAAAGAAAAATCCTGCAATGATGTTACATTTCTACTAGAACCTCCCCTTAAAGTAACTTGAAGTTACTTGAAAGCATGATACAATAAATAGAGGTAGATGCAGACCTGACTGTGCTCTCTTTTAATACTGCCGTAACTGTCAAAATCCATATAAAAAAAGTTGTTTGCTTACATTTAATTTCTATGAACTTTTTTATAGCTTTGAGATTTTATATGCGTTGTCAACTTCGTGTTGACATTCGCGGCAGTACGCTGTCATCTAGCGAATCTACCTGTATTTATTGTATCATGCTTGAAAGCATTTCTTTACAAATTTTTTCAGCACGAGAGAGAAGAAGAACAAGCAAAATGTCACTCTGTATTTTACTTGAAAAGCTTAACTTGAAAAATTTCTTCGAGCACAAAATTAAATTGTTATGTTATGTTGGGAAAGAAGTTAATGAAGTTGGTTAGCAAATTATTAAGAATAAAGTTAAAATAAGCAAAATGGACACTAATGAACACAAAAACAAAATAAATTAATAGTGCAGGGATGGTAAAAAGATCATGATTGTGTGGCAAAGATTAGCTTCAAAGCTTTTATATTAATAAATTAATAAAGAAATTAATATATTTATGATAATAAAACATTTAGAAAAATTAAAATACTAATAAGATTTCCAATATTAAAATATATACATATAAATAACTTAAAAAATTTTACCAAGAAATTAATAAGAACCGTTATTTAAAATTCTTTTTTACTTTGTAGTGATTTTGAAGCCGGTTTTTTGTTTTTTTTTTTTTTTTTTTTGTTAAAAAGTTTTTATTTTAATATTATTATAAGAATAACTTATGAGAAATTTTGTTTTCAAACTATGGCAACACTGCTGCGACATACTGCTTGGTCGCACAACTACAGCAACAATAGCAAACACAACAAACCTGCATTGAATCAGCGCTGATAATTTCGCCACCAAAACGTTCGGCCAGCTCTAGTGATAATTTCGTTTTTCCTGTTCCCGTCGAACCGAGTATAACGATTAACGGCACTTTACGAAACATTTCAACGCGATATATATTTGTAAGTTATATTAAAATATTGAAATAGTGCTCAAAAATTAAGGCGACAAATACACGTGAAACACACTTGAAACGAGCGCAACGACAAGGAACTGAGAGAGCAAACACAATGCGCGCAACTACGCAGGCACACAAACAGCTGTTTGCCTCGCTCAATAGTGTGCTGAATAGAGTTGCCAGCTACGCTTTAAAGATTTATGTGTGTTAAATGTTAAGGTTAGTTAGATATATGCTGATATATGGTTTGCAAATACAAGAAAAAATAAAAAATAAGAGAATAAATCACACAGTATTAATTTATATTCTTCGATATTACATAATATATTTAAAATTGATAATTAATAAAAGGAAGGAATAAAATATATTTTAATATAAATATTTGTACCTCAAAAAACTCCACGAATTTTCGATGAACTTGAAAATAATCTTGAAAAAAAAAAAAAAAATAGAACAAACAAATTTTTAAAATATTAATCAATTTGAAAAAAATGGTGCAAGAATTGTTTTATTTTTAAAAATGGTTTCATTTCAAAATTTGCATATTTGATATATTTTATTATATGTAAAATAGTTTCAACATCTCAAAAGCTAATTACTATTTCAATAATATTCCGAATAAAGCTACTCCATATGACTATTAAAAATGTATTAAATCTTATGAAATAGCGTTATCTGACTTTTTTTTTTCTCAAGAAACTTTTAAAAATAATTTATTTTTAAAAAACACATTTAAATTAATATGAAAATGTTTGTGCTTTTTAAATTAATAATTTTTTCAATCATATAATCTTTTTTATTGTTTTATCTTAAATATCTCAAAAACTTAACCTGTTTGCGGTAAAAAATATTGTAATTATCTCTAAAAAAATACCAAACGTCATTATTGTTCGTATATAATTTTTGAGTACCTAAATCTGCCTATCTTGTTTATAAAGAAGGGATAGTATTATAGTTTAGAGTTTACCTTATTGATTCAGAACAAACATCTATCCAAGCCAGAGTAAAGAAGAATGTTTTCTGGTTTCGACTGGATGATTCCTACTATACCTAAAAAAAGACAAAGGCCCAACCAGAGCGTTGTGTTGGCAAAATCTTGGATAATATATTGTACCATTGACGTACAATAGTAGCTTTATGTCTATGAAGCAGTAGGAATTTTTTCAGGTATTTTCAAATAAAAATGTGTTGTGAAGTTTCATTCAACAAGGAGAGAGTTTTCATCGTGAAAACCTTTTACCAGAATGACTATTATGGGCTGGATCTTCGGGGAGTTTGGTGTTGGCTGTGGAAGCTTTATATCTTTAGCGTGGAGGTGTGAAGTTCAACCGAGTGAACAATCGAAAAAATTTTTGCAGTAATCAACTTATTCTATCCATAATTGTTTATAAAATAGATATATTTAACGGTTATAAAAACCCTTCGATCAATTACTAAAAAATAAAATTAAAAAAAAAATGTGTAAAAATTTGAGACTGACCGGTACTGTTGTTTCCTGAAATCTTGCTCGATCGCTTACTTAAAAAATAAACTTTTTAACATTAATATTTGAATTCAATTAAAATACTGCATTACTAACCAACTCTTCCTTACTCTTCCTTGGATAGAAAGTGGTAGTCATACTCTTCTTACCCAGTAAATCAGCTTGCAGTTGCCTTCAATATCAAAGCGGGCAGACAACTAGCTGTGGTGTATCCTTAAAATGATCATTGAGAGATATGCACCATACAGCGATGGATTTAGAGAGGTAGGTATAGAGGCATAGCGCTTTTAGATCTACTTGACTAACTAATAAGATGTAGAGAGCTTTGTTCATGATACTCAATTCGTTAAGGTGCAGAGCAATAGAAAATACCTCCACTTTATATATCATATGTGTAAAAAGCAGGGACCGAAAATAACTATTATGTTCTCTTGCTGATCTCAAAAACCAAATTTCATAATCATTGCGCATTGTGGTCACGAGATATTGTAATTTTTCTTAAAAATGGGCGTGGTAAACCCACCTTTTTTAAAACATAGATCTTCATGCTTAGCCCCCACATACCAAATTCCATAATCATTGCGCATTGTGGTCATGAGATATTGTAATTTTTCTGAAAAATGGGCGTGGTCCATCCACCTTTTTCAAAAAATTTGATCTCTATGCATTTCCCCCACATACCAAATTTCATAATTATTGCGTATAGTGGTCATTAGATATTGTAATTTTTCTGAAAAATGGGCGTGGTCCACCCACCTTTTCCAAAAAAGTTGATCTTTATGCATATCCCCCACATACCAAATTTCATACTTATTGCGTGTAGTGGTCATTAGATATTGTTATTTTTCCTAAAAAGGGGCGTGGTCCACCCACCTTTTCCAAAAGCATAGATCTTTATTCTCATCCTCCACATACCAAATTCCATAGTCAGTGGGTGTCGTGATAATGAGATATTGTAATTATCTTTAAAAAGGGCGTGGTCCGCCCACATTTCCAAAATAAATACATATGTTTTAATGCTACGCCCCCTTATACAAAGTTTCATGGCCCTAGCGTTCATAGTTTTTACAATATTACAAACTGCTGGATATTTTTGCTGGAAAAATTATCCAGCAGAAAATAATCGTTATTTCTTGTCAGAAAAAATAAACGGCAGAAAGTACCAATTAAATTTTGTGTAAAAAATTACAAAACAGAAAATAACTATTACTTTCTGATTTTTTTGGAAAAAAGGAATAACCGTTACGGTCCCTGGTAAAAAGTGTTGAGACTAAATTCAAACTTGCGCCATTTGAACAACAAACCAACAGTATTAAACTCGTTCTCAATGGTATAAACCTTTATTAATAAACTATCAAATAGCACATTTAGAGAATACTTAACGGTCAGCTATCTTCGATTTTACGCAGTTTGTTTCGAACCTTCAAAATCATATTTTGGAAGACAGATACGTCCACTTTCTTCAACTTGCGCTTTATTCTGCTTATCAACTGGTGCTCGTTCTGAGCCTCCCAGCTCTTCTCGTACACTCTACGTTTGAGTATGCTCCAAAAATCTTCGATTGGACGTGCCTGCGCGAGGTTTGGAGATTGTCCTTTTTTGGTACAAATTGAATATTTTGTTCATTGAGCCAATTCATCGTTAATTTCAAATAATCACTGCTTGCAAGGTCCAGTCAAAACATGTATTCGCCGTTGTCGTGATTTTTTTCGATTAATTGCTTCAATTTCGGCAAGCATTCAGCAATATAAATGTCAAAGTTTATAGCTGTGGCTTTGTTTGGATGAATAACTGGTGTTGAAATATCCTTTGACGAAATCGCACACCACACCAACACTTTCGGCTCAAACTTTCGGCTCTTTACCATCCCGGCAATTTTTGAGAGCACGATAGATTGTTGTTGGCAAGATTGACTTGTCTTTGAAAACATGAAGAATTTCCTGTGTACCTAGCTTTCCAAAATGTTTAGAAACAGATTTTCGTAAATCTAATTTGTACGCCATCGCGAATGGATATTTTTGAATGATTTGTGTTTGACAACAAAGCAGTGGTACCGTATTGTGTGCTGTGTGCAGGGTTGCCATATTTTCGTTTGTTAATGTTATGCAACAAACGCCTGAAAGTAGTCTCAAAACTTTTTACACACATGATACGCTACAATGATCGGGTAGACCAAAAAAGGTCTCAATACCCAGATTTGGAGAATAAAATCGTCCTCCTACTCATCCTTCGAGTTCAGATGCGTCTTTAATAATGTTTTTAGCTCAATTAATATGATGGGGTTTGTTATTCTATTCCCGGCTACTTCCTGGTTACTTCTGATAGGCAGCAATCGGTAGAAGGAGGCCGAAGCCAATATACTCCTTAAGTGCAATATTTTAGTTTTTAAAGATTATAACATAATCTTTTTCAAGCATCCAAAAACACACAAGTGTGTATTTTGAAAATTTTAAAAATAACCGAGATATGTCCATTTCTCCTTTGCAAATAAGCCCCTAATGCTACTGACATCAATACGGTTCTCTTAATCGAGTACCAGTATTTTTTTGTATTTTCACAGATACAATTTGGTTGCATATAAATCGTATGTTAAAATGCCTTCATTTTAAAAATAGGCCTTATTAACAGAAGTTCGATCTGTCGTAACCACATAGTATGAATGAATGTCTGCCAAACTGTCTGTATTAACCGCTATAGAGATTGGTTGGTTGGTTGGAGTTTGGCTCAATTCACCTCTCCTCTGTCATTCACTAAACTGGCTAAAATTTGCCAGCGGGACATAATTGCTAACCGCATTTATTAATTAGCATAAAAGTAAATGCAGATTCATTCAGAGTAAATATTAAGATTATTATTGATAAGATCGATCAATAGACCCGCTGATAAACGCTTGTGCAAATTTAAATACCAGAATTTGGCACTTGTTAAGAGCGGCACGTGTTAGAGTGTGTGTGTGTGCGTGTGTTCGATCGTGTGTAGATCATTTAAGAATCCGGATTATTTTAGCGCGTTAGAAATAGAGAAACCACATAAAATTATAGTTTTTTTTTATATTTTTGAAAAAATAACAAAAATGCTGAAATGTTAATGCGTTTATTTTTGTAAATATATATAAATAAATATAAATATATATATATTTTTTTAATTTGCACACAGCTACTCATAATGAGCATGTCAACAATTTATCAGAGTTTGGGGAAAAAATCCGCATGAAAATATATTTATATGAATG
Source organism: Pherbina coryleti (assembly GCA_943735915.1). Lineage (NCBI taxonomy): Eukaryota > Metazoa > Arthropoda > Insecta > Diptera > Sciomyzidae > Pherbina > Pherbina coryleti. Next base: position 15,895,754 of record OX030951.1, read on the forward strand.
GTTAGTTAATTATGTATGCAAGATATTATGAGATGCCTAACAGGTTGAAAAATGATATAATTTTTTTTAAAGTTTCTATTTTGAATTCCTCGCAATAGAACTGGTTAATTCATTAACGTTATAGTACAATATAAAGTTTTGATAACTCTACAAATGCTATAAAATTGTACGCGCACCCCCTTAGAGCATGTAACGCCCTGTTGTACAGTTCTTAATTAAGTCCATTTCTTTAAGGAGTCCGACTGAGCATCCTACTCCAGTGCGCGGTGAAATGAAGCAACTCCATAAAGACGTTTCATTTTGAATCAGTGTATATCACAAATACCAAAATTACAAAAAAAAAAAAACCAAAAATACAGTCATGCCAAAAAAGAGTTATGTGCGAAAATGCGCTACAAAGTAGGTTTAAAGATAAGAGTAAAAACTAAAAAATAAAAAAATTTTAAAAAAACTACTGCTTAAAAAACTCAAAAAAGCGCAGAATGGAACGCGTTGCATCAGGAACACCAAAAAAAAAACCTCCTAAAAAGGGCTAAAAAAAAAAAACAAGCATCAACATTCAGCATCATAAGGAACAAGTTCGACGTCTGTCGGCTTGTGGATTTTTATTACTTTTATATTTTTTATTTGTGTTTTCTTTATTATTCATGGTGTCTGTTAACTGGATACGGATTCATGTTGCGGCACTCAACATGGACGCCGCCTGAAATGTACGTTAATTTCAATTTCCTTGGACGCTGTAAAGTGCTTTTTTTATTCCCATTTTTCGCCGATTCTGGCTTGTTTTTTTTTTTGCTTTTGTTTTTTGTCGTTAACGATGCGCACGTTCACAGCGTTGCAAGTGGTCCATATAACAATAAGAAACCTGCTTTAATTTTTGGTATTTAAAAGACAAAAAAAAAATTCTTAAGTTTTTGGCATTGAAATGCTTCGCGGCACTACTGCGCTATATGGCCTGGTAAACTTTAAGTTCACACTATCAAAGCAAATAAATTTTAATGGCGGCGCTTTGGTTTTTGTTTCCTCCTCATGGTTTCCAATTTCATTTAATTTTTTGTCAAACGTGCAGGTAGTTTTATTAAAATGTTGTCTTGAGTGAAAAATGATTCGGCAGAAAAAATGTATTTTCTTACAGGAGTCCAAAAACATATCGCATACATTTTTCGCAGAGTTCATACACAGAAAATTTCACGTTTATCTGACAAATATTCTCAAAGTTACACGTATATATCTAAAGACGTCTCGTAACCTCTCTTTTTTCACAAATACTGTATGAACCAATAACTCTTTGCGACCATATGTCTGCTCACAGCTACCAAAGTGTTTTTACCGTTCTAGTCGTATGTCTGCTCTCAGCCACCAAAGCTTTTTTTACCATTCCAGTCGTATGCTTCTTATTGGAGACTGCTTTGAAAGATACTATACGACGAACAACTATAAAATATAATTTTTACATACAATTAAGCATATTATTATGTTTCATATATCTAAAGTTTTAAAAAGAAATATGTTTTTTCGTAATTGAGGTTTTCTCAGCGATGAAATTTTCCGTCCTACCTTCTAATCAAAAAATACCCGGAATTCCTGAATAAAACGAACACGATTGAATTATTCATCGATATTAATTTTATTTCCTTCAAAGTAATCTCCATTGGAAGCAATAAGTATACACATTCCAATGCTTCCTCCCATTTTGAAAACACTTTTTCATAGGTTGATTTTGGAATGGCCTTCGGCTTCTTCTTCGAATTCAACTCAATTGGCACAAAACGCTTTCCGCGAAGTGGTAACTTGAGTCGTGGGCATAGAAAAAGTCACAACGAGCCATATCGAGTTTGCGGAACGGTGTGAAGGTTGTTTTTAGTCAAATAGTCGCGTACAAGATGAGATGGGCATTTCTCCATAATGTTTGCCTCTTTCAATGCTTCCGCACATGATATTTTATTAGAAATATAAAATTTTAGTCAAACTCTTCGCTGAAATAAATTTGATATTACGAAATTCGCAAAACACAACATACATTGACATGTTTCCAAATCTATAAGGCACAATCTGCCGACAAATGACGCTCAAACAGATATACCAGATGACAGATGTAGCAACCCAAAAAAAAACAACAATTTGACAATTTCTCAAAAGAGGTTTGTTTCAATAGAAAATTCTGGGTATTTTTTGAGAAGTTAAAAGTTATTAAATGAATATATTTATCGCGAAAATCGATATTTTTTTTTTTAAATCGCCATTTTGTCAAAAGTTACAATTTAGCTTATTCCTTTCATTATATACTATATTAGATATATTTACAAAATTTTTTATTTTATTATTTCAGATTATCCCGTCCAGACATCGTGCTTACCGCAATACACCTTGTTTTAGAGGAGCTCCCAGAGATCGATACAATCTCTTTAAATTTCTCAAAAATTATTGCAGACTTCAAATATTTTCAATAGTCATTCAATCCTAATATCAAATATCATATTGTATTATCATCTGGATTCAAATATCAATTAATAATCAAATATTTGACCCAAAACGATAAAATCTCTTCAAATTTTTCAAAAATTAATCAAATAACTTCAAATATTTCACATATCGAATTTGGACTTCGAGTTTGAAATTTCTCAAAACTGAATGAAAACACTACCTACCCAGTTGGAAGGTAGGCGAACACCTCTCTAAAGCGATCTATTTTTGCTTATTACCTCAAGCATTAGAAGAAGGCAAAGTGGTGTGTTAGAAAGAAAATGCGAAAGCAAAAAACAAAGCAAACCAACATCAATATCGTTTCTTCATTGGCAAAAGAACGTACTCGATTCTTGACTAATCACTTCTTACATGCTCGAAGATGTGACGAAGGGATCAATACCCCTTACGTAACAGCTCCATACAAAAAAAGATATGGACTTTGGTAGTGAAGCGGTATGATCGCCGAGTCTTAAAGGATATGCCAAGAAGCTATCTTGGTATGATCGCTTTTCCTACTGGGTATATCCCGTACAAAATGACGTCGACATTATGAAATCAATACAGAAGTCTTAAGTTAAAATTGACTTCATTGACTGACTCATATTGAGTAACAAGTAATGAATCATTGAACTTGAACTGAACCAAAACTCTTAAATGCTCTCACTCATCTTTTAATTGAGCTTGAAAATGATCAGTAGTTCTTCGAACTTGATCGTTTTTCTTACCAAGCCAAAAGAATATATGAGGGCAATTTAATAAATCAGAGACTTTTTGAATTTTTTTTTTTTGAAATTTTTTTTTCATTTTTTGTTTTTAATTTCTCTTCACTTCATTAGCACTCTCGAAGCACTGGCGAATATAATGCTCGAGGCTTTCGCGGGAAATGTACCTTCTGAAATTGATTTGAAAGCAAAACTGGGACTGTATACAGAAGATTTTGAAGTCGCGCTCAACTTAAATTGCTGAAGCCCATTCGATATTAGAATTGTTAAACGAAGTTGTTAAACGAAGTTTTTAAACTTATTGCTTAAGTAATGACGATACCAGCATCTGCAGCTAGTTCTGAACGTTCTTTTAGTGGCCTTCGCCGCCTTAAAACATATCTTCGATCAACTATGACGCAGGAACGCCTAACGCATGCGGTACTTCTCCATATCCACAGGGAAAAAACGGAAGAATTAAGCTTATTAGACATTATTAGACATTATAGTGGCGTAGTTGGTTAAAGTGCGTGGCCGCTATGTCAACGAACCTGGACCAGCAGCGACAGAAAATTATTTGAATTAAAAGATTTTTCTATACGGCCGTCACCTCTCTGCAGACAATGGCAAACCTCAGAGAGTAATCAAAATGCCATGTAAAGCTTCTTGAGAATAAGAACATTTCGTTCATCGCCGTTCGGAGTCGGCGTTAAACCTGTAGGTCCATTTCTCGGTCAATTGTTTACAATCTTAATAACACGCACAACACAATTGATCCTAAGAAGCTAGGTCAAAGCCCTTTCAAGGGCTGAAATGGCCAGTTATTTATTTATTTTATTTCTCGAAAGGATTGGAAGAAATATTTCGGAAATATTTAAGTTTATTGCTTTCACCAAATTTGATCTCGATTTGAAAACATTTTTTTTCGCTTGTTTCTAACCCGTGGAGTCCATACTAGTGCAAATTCGCACCAGAAAAAATAAAGTGGTTGTTTAAAAAATTATAAATTTCACTATAAACTAATAACTTTTTCGTTTTATATTGAATATAAATGTTTTGTTTGTTTTTACATACTTTTATCGAACTTATTTTTACATCAATCTTTTCGTAATATTTTATTGATATGCTTTTTTCGTCTTAATGACATTTTTAATGTAATAAAAAATATTTTTCTGCCTCCCCAGTTGTACTGCCCACCCAGTTGAAATGATCTTTTGACGCCTTTGAGAGTATGCTACATGGGAATAGCAGTTCTTAGCCCAATTTATAAATTTTTGTCATAGCGACTATAGACGTGTTCGCCGTTGCATTGTCACTGTGAAAGGGCACTTTTTCTTCGCCAAATGCGTTCTTATTTGCTTCTAATCAATGTCAAATCTGTCCAATGGCTGTTAATAATATTCGCCAGTGATTGTTTTAACCTTTTCAAGGTAATCAATGTGAATAACGATATGAATGACATTGCTGGCCAACAGAATCACCTTGGCCTTCTTTGGTGCATATTCACCCGGAGAAGTCCACTGCTTTGACTTTTCCTTGGTTACTGGTGTGTACACTAAGGTAAATAACGAATATTAACATTATCCACGCCCGTGTATAAATTTTATTTAAATATTTACGTGGATAAATAAAATATTTTCCTTACAACTCGGTTTTTCCGTATTTAAATTTTATCTATATCATACAGTGAAGCGTCTGACTTATTCCAAACAGCTGAAATAGCCGACAAGCAGTAACAACATCGCACTCTGTTCCTGCAGTTTATCAATGAAATTTTTAGAATTAAGATTTTTGCTTGTCGCTGAATACTCCTGGTTTGTTATAGTTCTCGTTTGGTTTTTGTAATGTAAACCATCTCACCCATCGCACTCACAAAGCATCTTGGCTAAACATCTAGGCTATATAATTTTCATTGCAAAAACCAAACGAGAACTATAGCAAACCATTAAAAACGTATTTAATTTAAATGAAAAATTACCTCGTTTTTGGATAAATTAAGAAGTTTTTGGATAAATTTTATATTTTTTTTTCTCTTAGGGTAGTGATGTATCTATCCATGTTTCATCTTAAGTTACGAAACGGCGCAAAAACTCTGAACATCGCCGAACACTTCTTTGAAGTGATCACACGGCTGCGTTTATGACCGATTATGAGCAACCACGGCACGGATAGATTTTTTCTGTCCAAATATTCATGTTAAATGGGATGTTATGATACCTACAGCCTCAGCCACCTCACTCACATTCATTCTCCGATCTTCGAATATCATTTCATGGACTTTATCGACGATTTCTGGCGTAACGAGCTCTTTTAGGCGACCTTTAGCGTCACTTGTGCTGATACGACCACAACGGATTTTAGTAAATCACTTCTTAACCATTGAAGTTGATGATATAGAGTCACCATAGTATTTAGTCTCAAGCCTCTTCTTAGTTTCAGTGATAGATTTTTTTTTTTACCCAAAAAAATAATGCTTAATGAGAACATGAAATTCACTTTTTTCCATTTTCGTCGAAATTCACGATGTTGTCTGCTTTCAATGGCTGTCACACACAAACTAAAAGACGTAGCTTGCTCAAAATTGACAGTAATCTACTAACCGTTGGTAGTTAACAGAACAAGTGTTGCATTTAAAGTTACCACGCGGGAAATTAAAAAAGTCACTGACTTCTCAAATTGCCCTCGTAACTTCTTTTTTATTTTCAATAATAAATGGCGTCTTTATTAATCGATTTTTAAATCGAAAACTCAGTTATTTATGAAGTTATAAATATTTTCATTATAACTATTAACTTCTCTAATACTTCCAAATTAAAGACAGGTTAATCATTTGAGCACACCCAGCAGGTGAGTGAATCTATTCGTTGTTGGTTTTATTAGCCACCTCAAAAGAATTGATGAGCAAACGTTAACGTAAGGTTTCTTAATTAATGACTACTATTTATTGAGAGTTTTGTCTTCTTTGCTGTCTCGAACGAAGAATGTGTACAATTCTACTTTGAGTATGGAAGTACGATTGTATGGAAGTACGTTAAACATTGATATATATGTATATATTAATTTTATTGTTTTTTGGTAAATTCTATTCATGTTGTTCTTAAGGTTGAGCAAGTGTATTAATTTGGTTTAAAGTAGAGGCCGGATTTGAGTCGTATCGACAGGTTAAGGAACTCATGAGTTTTAATAGTTGCTTCAAAACTTGGAATGTTTTGAAGATAATTACAATACTTGCTTGGTAAGAAGTAAACTTTTGTGAGTTTACGGAAATGGTAATACATATATTGAAATGCGATATTCTGCACATTAAATCAGCGGCTCTTTTTGGCTATTAAATAAGATCAAGTAGAAGTGTTTCCAATGCCACTTCAAGAAAAAACGCCTACATCTTGCAAACATTTAAAACAAGCGCAGTAAAACGAAATGAATGAATTTTAATTACATAATAAAGTGTACATAAAGCATTTTAGTGTTGCGTCAGCGGGATAGACTGACAAGCAAACAGAGCAAAGATTAGTTAGAAGAAGTGTTAAATGTATCTAACGCATTTTCGATAAAAATTCAAACAGCGCGAGAATAGACCAAAAATAAGATCAGAGACAAAATGTCAGCCAGACTGACGAGAAGCTTCCAAATGATACCCAAATTATATTTGCGTAAATAATTCTTTAACCATTGATAATTGCGTTAGCTCTAACGCCACAGTAAAACCAATGTCCCCTCAACCCACACACTTAACAGTCCCAGTAGCTTATGACTTTTTCCTCCAACTTTTTTTTTTTTTCGTTTTGTTATCTATGCGTACAGAATACTTTGAACAGTTTATTATTATTACTAGTCTGATGAGTCGTTCACTCATTCGGTCGGTATTAAAGGTATTAATTTTTACCCTAAATACATGCGTTGCGCACTTAAAACGTCTCTTGTTAAGTGTTCACTGGATCGTTTTTATATGCGTTTCACATGTCTGTTGGTTTGTTTGTAATTCCAAGAATGATGGTTTTGGTTGTCTTTGGTTTGCAAAATTTGAACAGAAGTTATTTTTTTATTTTTTTTTTTTTTTTTGTCTTAAGTAGCTTTACTATAATTGCGAATATGTGCATAGTTTGGTTTAGCCTACCTAGTTTACAGAATTCATCTTATATCTTAATTATTTCTAATGTTTTTGTACGCATAAAAAAAGTGTTAAACATGAAAAGTTTTCAGTATTTCTTCTTGTTTAGTTCTTAAAAAAAAAAATACAAAAACAAAAAAAAATAAAAAATGTATGGCAACACGTTATATAAAAATTGGCCAATGATACTACACAAGGTTGAGTTTGCTATTAAGCTCTACGGGTTCAGTCATCTGTAAATATTTTTTGAGGAAGTTAAAAGTTATATCGTATTATCTTTCAGATCTTGGCGTTCAAGATGCTGCCGGTCTGACAAAGAAAACAATTTTGCCAAAATTATTTTTTATTCTTCCACATAGTCCCTTGCAGCTCGATACACTTATTCCAACGATTTTCTAACATTGCGATGCCCTTTGATTATGGTCGCTGGGGACCAAATCTGGAGAATATGGGGTATGAGCTGCAATTTGGCTGTGGTTTCGATCGATTGTGTGCTGGAGTATTGTCTTGCAAAAAATAACATTTTTCTTCGATAAATGGGACCATTTGTTTTCGATTTCGTTCTTGAATCGGTCGGGATAAGTTACCGTAATAGTCTCTGTTGATTGCTTTCCCTTTTCGCAAATAGTTGATAAACAAAATGCCACTTGAATCCCAAAAAACCCTAAATGGGACCATTTGTTTTCGATTTCGTTCTTCAATCGGTCGGGATAAGTTACCGTAATAGTCTCTGTTGATTGCTTTCCCTTTTCACAAATAGTTGATAAACAAAATGCCACTTGAATCCCAAAAAACCCTTCCAGCATCTTTCCAGCCGTTTGTTAAGTCTTCGCTCGCTGTGGTGTACTTTCACTGGGACCTATCCACTCTTTTGCTGATTCCTTGAATTCTGGTGTGTATTGGTGGATTCATGGTTCATCCATGGTAACCATTTTATACAAAAAATCAGTCGGATTTTTAACCGACTTCAAAAAGGAGGAGGCTCTCAAGTTCGTCGATTAATCTTTTTTTTTTATTTGTATGTACATCGATAACTCCTTAAGTACTTGCCTGATTTTCCTAATTTTTTGTCAACAGATAGATACCATTAACGCGGAGGTGCTTTTTTAAAAAAGTGGGCGATATTCGACAATGGGGCGTCTCACTATTAGAAAAACACTGTATTTCAGTTAGTATTGACACTAGGGTACTGAAATTTACAGTAAAAAATGCAGGGGTAGGCAGAATTATTACAAATAAAAAAAAAAAAAAAATAAATAAATAACTGGCCATTTCAGCCCTTGAAAGGACTTTGACCTAGCTTCTTATGATCAATTGTGTTGTGCGTGTTATTAAGTTTGTACACAATTGACCGAGAACTGGACCTACATGTTTAACGCCGACTCCGAACGGCGATGAACGGAATGTTCTCGTTCTCAAGAAGCTTTACATGGCATTTTGATTACTCTCTGAGGTTTGCCATTGTCTGCAGAGAGGTGGCGGCCGTACAGAAAAATTATTTTAATTCAAATAATTTTCTGTCGCTGCTGGGATTCGAACCTGGGTCTCCAAAGTTCGTTGACATAGCGGCCACGCACTTTAACCAACTACGCCACGGACGCCACAATTATTACAAATAATGGTCTATAAAGTAGGCGTTATTTGACAAACGGGTGTGGCAATATTAGAAACACACTGTATATCGAATAATGTTGACACTAGGGTACTGAAATTTAGTATATGGGAAGGCAAAGTTATTAAAAATATACGGTCAAGAAAGTGGGCGTTATTCGTCAATGGGGTATGGCAATATTAGAAAAACTCTGTATATCGAATAATATTGACACTAGGGTACTGAAATTTAGTACATGGGTAGGCACAGTTACTACAAAATACGGTCAAATAAGTGGGCGTTATTCAACAAAGGAGTGTGGCAATATTATAAAAATACGTTATCTCAGTTAATATTGACACTAGCGTAGTAATATTTTGTATGCAGGTAGGTAGGTAGATAGAATCATTACAAATGTGGGCGGGATTGTACATAGGGTGTGGCACTTTAAGGAAAGTAGTATATATCGGTTAATATTGATACTTGGAAACTGAAATTTGGCACAGGGCTAGGTAGAATCATTATAAAGTACGATCAATAAAGTGGGCGGGATTAGAAAAAAGGCCTGGTACTTTATTAAAAATTGTAAAGAGACAGAAATAGAAAATACCCAACAAACTTTCAGGAATTAATATAACAAATTTTTTATGAACAAAGTTTCATGTTTGAAATTTTCCTCACAAATACTATGACATAAATATTCTCTAAAAAGGAAGAAATAAAAACTTTTAAAAAAAAAAAAAACCGACTTCAAAATTACTACAAAGTAAAAAATAATTTGAAATAACTTTTCCCATTAATTTCTTGGTCAAATTTTTAAAGTTATTTATATGTATTAAAATATTAGAAATTTTATCTAATTTCTTAGAAATTTTTTCTAATTTGTTTTATCATCAATATATCATCAATATATTTATTGCTTTATGAACATAAAAGCTTTGAAATCGGCGCTAATTTTTGACACACAATCATGATCTTTTACCATCCCTGCACTATTTTAAACTTTTTTATTTGATGCTAAGCTGCTTTGGTGACACTGTAGTAGTTTTAAAAGCTTTGTACACATAAACATTCTCACTATATTGGTTTGGGTAAGCTTGTAAAGCTCGTATTGAATATGACATAGAGTGTATTCAATAACAGACAGCTGCACAAATAATGCATGGAACACATTGGCTACACTGAATGTACAATGACACTCAACAAATGCCAACTGAAATAAAAAAATCGCTAAAAAGCTTTTATATTCATAAAGTTAGTAATATTTTAATGATAATAAAAGAAATTAAAAAAAATGGAAATGATACGATTTCTAATATTATAATACATATAAATAACTTTTAAAATTTGACCAAGTAATTAATGGGAAAAGTTATTTAAAATTATTTTTTACTTTGCACATTGGGCCAGAAATTTGAAAAAGTGGCCAAAACTCATATCTTGGTGATGCATAGACAGAATTAAATAAAAATTGGTACAGAATACTTAACAAAGGACCTTCTTCAAGCACGGGGAAAAAGTGGGCGGGACTCAACAATGGGGCGTGGCAATATCAATAAAATACTGTCTCTCGTCTAATAGTGGGAATAGGTTATTAAAATTCGGTACAATGTTTTGTGGGATATTTTCCGAGCATAATGTGCTTTGTAGTGATTTTGAAGTCGGTTTTTTTTTTTTGTTAAAAAGTTTTTATTTTTTAATACTCTAGTAGGTTAAGTTAAATGTTGAAATTTTCAATTCATTTCATACTGCACAAAAATGACTTTAACGGTTATAGAACTACAATATATACATTTGAGAGGATACAGACATCTATGGCTACATGCCAGACCATACCATCATTTTCAATTCTTTCCTAATAAACTAACTATGAAATTCATCAAAGTTATCGACTTTATATCGAGCCAAGGCAGATTTATCTGAATAGATAAATAGATAAATAGATAAACCAACTAAAATCCTTGATTAAGGCTTCAAAAAAAAAAAAAAAAAGGAAAAGAGAAGTCGATTTCGACGAGGACTACTCTAGTAATTAATAAATTTAATTAAATAAGTTAAAATTTTCACACGGATTTGATACAAAATGAAAACGATTTTTCTGCAAGATAACATTTCGGTCATTTCCACCACATTTTCTACACATCTCACCAACAAAGTGTTTATTTCTTTCCAAAATTGATATAAGTGCTAATGGCACTTGCATTCTTAGAAAACAATTATGGCCAATATAAAAAGCTTTAAAACTGTGAAATAAAATCAAATATTAAACTAGTTTATTTATACGCATTAAAACTAGCGGACTTGCAACAATAACTTGGGCAATAAACCAGGTGTTTGTGTGTGTGTGTGTGTGTGTGTGTGTGTGTGTGTGCAAGGTAACCAAAGATTATCGTCATTTAAAGTTAATAAAAAAATCAAAGACACGTGGAAACGAATTGGCTTAAGGTAGCCTGTTGGCTAGTCTAAGCAGCATGACAACACCAGCAACAGCAACAACTACTTACAACACTGCGCAACATGCAAATTTCTTAAACATGTTAACGATTTAATGACGAAAAATTATTAGTCATGAACAATTATTGGTTAATGGTTACGTTAGAGGTGCGACCGAGGCTTAGTAGTTTAAGCGCCAACAAATTAAGCCAAAAAAACCACCATATGACGCTTACGTATGCAGCACTTGTCGGCAAACAACAAAAATTTAGCTAATTTTGATGTCGCGTAGGAGGAAATGTCCAGCTTGCAAGGTTAAGCCAAAAATCAACACGCTCTGTAAAGCGGCTTAAAATGATGCTGTAAAAATTCTTTGAGTCTTTAAGGAAAGTTGTAATAAAATCAATTCTTTGGCAACGACTGTCAAA